>CAJUYH010000406.1:68375-103807 GCA_910591685.1 Galerucella tenella | reverse complement strand
TTTGTTTAGGTTAATCTAAGATCTGTGATTGGGCTCATAGAGAACACAGACCACATAGAGAAAAGAGAAATGATAAGAGAGATGATAGAAGAAATGATGAAGATTGTCTCTAAAGAGACAGAGAGGTTTTAGAGCATATGGATAGAAGGAGCTGGAACAACGTTTTCGTGCAACCGGACGCAAAAAAAGCATTTTGCAGACGCAACAGAGGTCGCAAAATGATATTTTGCGGCCGTTACCCAGAGAATGATATTTTGCGGCCGTTACCCAGAGTGACGACCGACAAAAATTTTTACGGCCGTTCCCATAGTGACTGCAAATAACTATTGTGTGCAATGTAGCGCATGGCACTTCAAAGCTACTATTTGAACTGAAGTGGAAGTGAACTAGCAAACCCTACTATGGAACTTGCCATTTTTAGCGAGGTACTGGTCATAAATTTCTCTATGGTACTGGTCATAGAAAGTTAAAACTGTTCAGTTTTTTGTCACAAATGGTAAATACCAAAATGTCAAATCAGTGACCACGATAATAGCTTCAGATACCATCTTGCTGCAGCTGCAGTTTCTTGCATAAACAGTTACATTACATCACATTGTCTTATGTTCTCTCCGCTTGCATGAGGGCTGTTTGCTGTTTTTAATAAGAACGAAAATGCCTTTTCTATCTGAGAGGGTAGTTCTGTGGTGCCTCGGCCTATGACAGGAGACATCGTTGACAGTTCTAGTGTGACGTAAAACGTTGACAGCAAATGGTTTGTGTATACAGTCACTATTTTTTATGTAAAGTTTGGCTTTAACGTTTTATTATACAACTAACTTTATATATTTATTAAATACTGTGCTGTTTATAGATGGTTTTTCATATATTTTGAATTTAGAAATATGCAGAATTGCATTAGTGTAAAAATAAGTTGTCAAACTTGAACCGCTAGAAATGGCGTCGGACATTGAAGCTTCATGTGAAAATGATCCAAATTTCGCAGTTCTTTGTGCTTTTTTAGAGAAATTTGGTACTCAAAGTGGTTTACCGAATTATGATTTCCAGGAACTGCAAGGAATGCTGGAAAATTCAGAAGAAGGTAATTGAACATTTTAATACTGGGATTCATTTTGTATTTTTCTAATTACACCTTTAAGTTCAATAGTTTAAACACGTTGGTTACTGTTTACTTTGTATTTTAAGATACAGATAGAATAATATTAATAAATGAGACTTCATGAGTTGTATTTTAACATAATTTATAGAAAAATGAATTTGTCACAACTCAGTCATTTCCTATGCATTTTTAAGAAAATTTTATATTTCATTCAAATAAGCAGTTTTAAGATTATTCATCTAACTTCATTGTATTCCAGGTACCACTATTCTAGTGCACTTTTGTGTGTTGAGTAAAGTCTGGTTTGGTTCATTGTTATATTTGTTATAAAACTCACCACTACAACATATTCTGTATGTACAGCATCTTGTCACTATCAAACCGAAACTAGTTTCAGTATAGATATTACTCCAACATTTGGTCTTAAAAATATACATTGGACAATGATTGTAAACAAACATATTCTTAGAGTAGTCAAACATTAAAATAGTTCACTGCAGAAGTGCATTGACAATTGAGTGAAATATGTATTGTACTGCACACAGATGTCTTGGATAATGAGGTCTCAAGGCATGGCTGAATATTGAAACATCATTGGCCACATGCCATAGCAAAAGTAGTAGCTAAATGTCACATTATTGTGGAAAAATGTATCTATTGTTACATTTATTTTAGCTAAAAAAGAGCTAATACAATTAGTTATATCCGTCAACAACACATAAAATGACTATATCAGACTAAGTTGAAAGAACACCCTTGAGAACACCAAATATTTAAATACAATTTAGGTACATAAAAATAAAGCTACACAATATCTATCATAAAAACTAAAAATAAATGCAATTATATGGTTATAATAAGTAGTTTATGTAAAATTTGTTACCAATTTGAGGATGAATGAGTATATAGACTAAAGTATTCCAACTTAAATTAAATTGCTCCTCTCAGTTTAAAAACGAGGTATACCTAGTAACTTATATTTCAGCTTTGAGCAAAAAGTTATACTTACAATGCAGGTTTTAATATCTGCCTCTTTCCAATAAACAGGTGCAACCAAGTGTATATTATCTGACTAGAGTTTGAAAGAAAATTTGGAAAAATCAAATTTTCAAAAAATATATTGCTTATATTATTTATGCTTATATTTTTTGGTACTGTCATTCCAAACCACAAACTAAACAATTACATATTGAATTTTTCAAACCAAGATACATATCAGTCTGATATTTTTTTAAATAAAATTAAAATAGGCCAAATCTTCTTAATGTAATTGGCAAGACAAAGTTAGGACAGGGCATCTGTTGGGTCCTCTTACAAACATGTAGGTATTGGGTATGTGAGAAGTAAATTAATTTTCATTTCTTTCATAGTTATTGCTTATCAGGATCACATTTATGTACATTCTTAATCTTAATATTCTTAGTTCATCCAGTTTTGGTAAACCTATTTCTAAGATTACTACGAAGAGCTAAGAAATCTGTCAAAAATGATAAATGGGAGAAGGCAATTGCAGCTATTTGTCATAGATTTAGTACTCAAGATGCATGGGAAATTGAAAGATTTGGATATAAAAAAGCCAAGCTTACAACTAAAGTCAGAATTCTTAAGGTAGGAGAATTTGTATTTATCAATTTTTGTTGGTTATATAGAACTTATATTGATGAAATAAACAAATAGTAGAGTCAATACCAAGTAAGATCTATAGTGTAGATAACATATTTATACAGAATTTTTTTTAACAAATAGAATGAATCAAATTATGTGTGATGATTCATCAAATGTACAATATTGAACATCAAACTAATTGAACTGTTCTTCCAGGAGTTACTTGAAATGCAATTTGATCACCACATAAAGTTTAAAAATGAAGTCAATAAATTGACTGCTGATGTTCTTAGATCACAACCATTAGGAAGAGATAAAGCTGGTCATAACTATTGGTTCCTATCTGATGAATATTATCAAATAAGAGTTTATAAAGAAGATTTGGATGAGGAAACTTGGACCTTAGTTGCTAAGTATGTTTATAGCTGCATGAATGAGAAAAAGTCGTAATTAATTGTTTGAAACTCGCTTCAGGAACATACCTTAGATTAGTAATTTTGATATATCAATAATTTTCCAAAATCCTCTTGCGATTTCCTTTTTCATCAATAGTGTGATAACCAATATCCTGTAAATCCTCGAAGATATTCAAATAAAATTTTTTACCCATTCTAGCCAGCCTAAAGGCACATATTTTAAAATTATTTGCAATTGTTCTTCTCTATTGTAATGATATAGGGTAGTAGTAGTAGGTAATACAGTGTATTTAAAAAGTTCTGACCACTAAACATTGGGTGACTGCAAACTCAAATACATAAATTTCACAATTTTTTTAAACAGATCTCACTGAATTTTATATCTGTAAATTGAAGTTAATTTATTATACTTCAAATTTGAACGAGTATTTCGTATACCCAAACAAAGATTTTTGTAATATTTGAATTTTATGATTTTATTTCCAACGAAAAATCAATAAAAAGCAACTACATACAATGTATTCACCACAGTTAACGTGTTGGGAAATTAAGGTATTTTCAAAAAAATTTCAAAAGGCCACAAGTGTATAAGGGATTTCTTGATGTTTTTCGAAATTGGAAGCACATCATTATTACATAAGTATTATAGCACACTTGATTTTATTCATATTCATATCGAGGATTCACAAGTTATTGGACTTTATACACTAATACATATGCTTTGAGCAAATAGATTAGTACTTCAAATATCTTGATATCTGCTTATTTAAATACAATTTTTCAATCTCAACATTTTATTTGCAGAGATAGAGAAAGCTTAGTATCTCTTATCACCAAACTCAGTGATGGAGATTACAAAATTAGCTCAGATTCAGCTGCGAATGAAGATAGTAATTCACTGTCTGAAAAACCTCTTATCGATACTGGTCAAAATGATGATGAAACTAAAGAAAAGAAAACTGAAAAACCTGACAGTGATGATGAACAATCTACAGATAAGGTTAAAGACTCATCAAAATCAATAAGGACTAAGGAATCAAGTGACTTAGTTGAAAATGAACCTAAACGGCCTAAACTAGAGAAGTCTGAGGAAATAGAAAAGGATAAAGTTCTAAAAATTGAATTAACCAATTTAATTTCTAAAGCAATTGAAGATCCTCCTGTTATAGTAAAAGGTGATGGTGCAGGTGCTGAAAATGAAGCTATTCCTTTCATAGGGGATGAAATAGAAGAAGAAATTATGTATTTTTTTGGCGAAGGTAGTGGAGTAGATTGTCAGACAGGCAATGAAGAAAAAGTTAGTGAAAATAAAGATAGTAGTAGTAAAACAACTGATGACAGTATTAATACAAAGTTAGTTATAAATAAAAATATCATAGACAAGAGTACAGACGATTCAATAGAAATTAATAGCAAGACTGACAATAATAGTTCCAAAAAATCTCCGAATTCAAAAATTAAGGAAGATACATTACAGAATATTGATAATGATAAATTTGAAAAAAATTCAAGTCCAATAGCAGAAGCTGATCAAACAATTGTGGGTGAACAAACTTGTATTGAAAGTAACAGTAGTAGTAGCCAGGATAAAGTCAATGATGATGTTAATGCTAATATTAACCTCACTACTAAAGATACAACTGCAATCATTACCAGTGAAGAAAATTTGAATGAATCCAAAACACATGAAGATGATAGTAAAATGGTGCCTATAGTCGAAGATCTTTGCATAAAAAAAATTGCATATGTGTGTGGAGATGAAGATGAAAATCACAAATTAAACGCCACTACAAATACTCAAGAATCTTCGTCACTAATCGAAAAACCACAAGATGAAAAAACAGGGAATGATTCATTATCAATTGAAAAAACTGAAGATAATTCACCTGAAGTTGGAAAAACTGGGGATAATTCACCTGATGTTGAAAAAACTAGAGATAATTCACCTGATGTTGAAAAAACTGGAGATAATTCACCTGCTTTTGAAAAAACTGAAGATCATTCCTCTGTTGTTGAAAAATCAAAAGATTCCTTACTTGATGAAAAAACAGAAGATCCTTTAGCCATACAAAAAGAAGATAATTTACCTTGTAGTGAAAAAAACAAAAATTCCTCACCTCTTATTGAAATAACGAAAGACCTCTCTGAAAAAGAAGATAATTTTTTGACGGAAAATATTTCTGGAAAAAAGGACGACCATGTGAGCAATATTGATACTATAAATGAGAATGCTCGACCAGACACTGAGGAAAATCAAATAGACGCTCCAAAAAAGTCGTTGAGATCTGTAAGAAGTAGAAAAGTAGTCAATGTTCCTGCAAAAAGTGGTGAGGACAATGAAACAAAAAAAGTGGTTGAAGATGATGTTCCACCAGAAGTAGTTTATATTAAAGGAAGAAAAAGTCTAAGAACAAAATTAAAAGATACTGCAGTTAACAAAAAACCCAAACTAGAACAGGAAAATATTGAAGATGAAAGTGAGTAAATAATTAATCTTACCTTATTTTGGTTTTCACGTGATTACAATTTTAATTTACAAAAAGATTATTTTTCATGATGAATATGTATTTTTTTAGAAACAGTTACTTCATTGGACCAAGAAAATTTAGAAAACCCATCAAAAACTGATAAAGGAAGTATGGCAAGCACAAATTCTTCTCAAGTCTCATCACCTATATCTCTAGCTGACTCGACTATAACTATGCCTGAATCAGCTGACAGCACTGAGGCACCAACTATTGAAAAAGATCCTCTCGCAGACCCTCTTGCGGATTCGGAAGAAGAGGCAGTAGTAGCACCACAACCAAAAAGCATACAATCATTTTCTTTTGATTATAACGAGTCTTCAACCCCCCCCTCCAATTCCTATTATTCCTTCTATAAGGAGTGTGGGAGGAAAAAGAAGACGAGAAACTAGTCCAGTAGAAAAGGCTACACCAGATAAAGATGGAAAGAGAAGAAAGATCAAGGTGGGTGCTTTAAATATTTATTAACACTCTTTATAAGCAGAACTTGCTCTTGTACATGTATAACTCAAAAAAGTATATAATGGTATATAATATAAACAGTTAAAGATAAAACGTAATTAAAAGAAATAATAAAAAAAACACTCAAAATACAAATTTTTTAAAAACATTTTCGAATATAATTATTATATAAAAAGGCTCATTTAATCGGGACATTTGCACGTACGTATTCTTTTATTTGTCTTGTGAATGATCCCAACGTATGACACTACTTAAGTGTATTTGGTAAGCTTTTAAATAATACTAGCCCAGAACTAAACAGCGTGTCAATACCCACGTAGTCAGCACCAACATACTGATTAAGTGCACTATTTCTTGTATTATATGCATGCATGTCCGAAATATATGTCATCTGGTCACAAAGATAACTCGGTAGTTTCTTATTCTTAAGTTTAAAAATGAATATCAACAAATTCAACGTCAGTCGTTGTTTAACAGACATAATTGATAATGTATCCATCATATATTCAATGGAGGTGCGCCTATTACATTTAAGTATTGCCCTTATTGCCCTATTCTGCAGCTTTTGCAATCTGTTGAGATTGTTTTTACTAGCAAAATATATCAGTGTACTGCAATAGTCAAAATGGGGCGACACGATTGACCTGTATATAGTCAGAATTGCAAATTTTGAAATTTTACTAGCCACTCTATTCAGGAAATATATTTTAGTTGCAATTTTTATTTCTATGCTATACAATGCTCATGTAGATTTAATTCTGGATCTAACAGTACTCCCAAATATTTATACTTAAATACTCTCTCAACCCTTTCATTATTTATTGTAATGTTAAATGACTTATTAATTTTACTGATATTGCCTTTTTTCCCCAATATCATAAATTTGGTTTTCTGAATATTAATTTTCAAACCATTGTCACATAACCACTCAAATATGTTAGTTAGGTCCTCATTTAAATATTTCTCTATTTCATCTGCACTACCAGCAAAATATAGCATAGTGTCATCTGCAAATAATTTAATTTTACACCTTACAACATGCCTCACTATGTCATT
Organism: Galerucella tenella; assembly: GCA_910591685.1. Lineage (NCBI taxonomy): Eukaryota > Metazoa > Arthropoda > Insecta > Coleoptera > Chrysomelidae > Galerucella > Galerucella tenella. The sequence goes on along the minus strand of CAJUYH010000406.1, from coordinate 96,644 downwards.
AATGTACAGTAGGAAAAGTAATGGCCCCAAAACGGAACCTTGAGGAACTCCTTTTCAAGATAAGACCTCAACCAATCCAATACTTTACTCACAAAACCATACTTATGCAATTTAAGTAGTAATAGCTCTCTATTTACAGTCTCAAATGCTCTCTTAAAATCCAAAAATACCACACCAATAATCCCCTCCTTAACTAACTCTGTCTTCAAAGAAGAAACTAGGATTTGCAGCGCAGTTTCGCATGAGTGCGATTTCCTGAAACATAACTGTTCCTGAACCAGTAAATTTTTTTGAGATACGAAGTTCATTATTTGATCTTTAACCGCTATTTCCAGTATCTTCTCGTAAACAGGTAACACATTAATAGGACGATGTTCTAATGCTAAAATAGTGTTCGCTACTTTTTCAATTGGAATAACCGTAGAAATTTTCCATTTATCTGGTACTGATAGTATGATCTTAGACTCCTTTTATTCAGTCAAATTTGGGATCTGCTAATTAATTATTTTTTTTTTTAGGGAAAAAGACAAATTGATGTAGAACTTAGAAAAAGTATTGAACAGAAGAAAGATCAGCAAGTGAGCAGTAGTGATGAAGTTATTGAAATCTCAGATACTGATGGTAAATCTAAGAAACCTACACCAAAAAAGAAAAAAACATTACCCAAAAAACAGACGTCAGCAGTAATCATAAATCTCAGTGATGATGATTCCACTAGTACACCTACTCCTGTAAAGTCAGTAAAAGTTCCTAAACCTAGGAAGCCAATTGTTAGACATCCTGAAAATAAAAACAGTAAGCTGCATATCTAATTTTACTGATTATATTTATTAATAAGAATTATTTTTGGAATTATAATTCAGCATCTACAGTTTAATTTTTTTTTTAGAGAGAGTACTTGCTGGTCTTGACATATCCAATGCAGATTTAGAAGAAACATCAGGAGTGAGACAATCAAGAAGAATAGCACAAATCAAAATAAAGGAACAAGCAGAACATCCTAAACTTGCACCAAAAGATGACAAATCTAAGAAGAAAAAATCGGAAAAGGTACATTAAAAAAAATTAAATTATTTACTTTATAAAAAAATATATTTTTATAGGATTTGGCTTTAATGGAGAAGAAGAAATCGAAAAAAGACAAAGAAGATTCATCGGAACCAGAATTGTCCAAAGATGAATTTTCCAAAAAGAAAAGGAGAGGAAAAAAACATCGAAATAAATTTGATGGGAATTGGTCTTGGCAATCCAGTAGCGAATCTAGCGAAGACCATGAAGATGTTGAAGAGGAAGAAGAAGTTATCGAGGAATACGAACAGCCGCTTGAAATTAAGTCTGATCACGAGTTTTCTCCTGAAAGTGATGTAGATGATACCGATACATATCAACCACCAAAAAGAGCCAGAACGGCCAGGAAGAAAGTTGAAGTAGGTGAGTCAAAGTCCAATCTTCAATTTTTTTTAAACTGCATATCCATACTGAGCTCATTTATTGTATGCCAGAATTATTTTTTAAGTCGTTTCTAATTATTATCAACAATATTCATAGAACCGTTTTACACGTACGAGAATTATTGCGAAATTTACTCTGAAAATAATATTGATAATTTTGATATGAATTTTAAAAATATTCCTATGCTTGACACATAATATACATACGCCTGCGCAGCGAAATTGTTTTTGGGATAAGTTGTTTTACGATTAAAGGTGGGGGCGGATGTAATTTGGGCGATAAAAGATTAATGCACTTTTTACAACATGTAAACTAGGCGCCAAGACCGAAGGGTCATTTTAATCCTATGTGTATTTTGGGCGCTAACCTACTGAAGTACCCAGGCCCAAACCCGGTTATTCAAACTAAAAAAAACAAAAAAACCCAAGCCCAAACCCGGTTGATCAAAGTGTAACTATGTATAAAAATATCAGAAAATAAGAAATAGGAAATTACAAAAAAAAACAAGAAAACCCAAGCCCAAACCCGGTTGATCAAAGTGTGACTATGTATAAAAATATCAGAAAATGAGAAATAGAAAACTAAAAAAAACAAGAAAACCCAGGCCCAAACCCGGTTGATCAAAGTGTAACTATGTATAAAAATATCAGAAAATAAGAAATAGGAAATTACAAAAAAAAACAAGAAAACCCAAGCCCAAACCCGGTTGATCAAAGTGTAACTATGTATAAAAATATCAGAAAATAAGAAATAGAAAACTAAAAAAAAAACAAGAAAACCCAGGCCCAAACCCGGTTGATCAAAGTGTAACTATGTATAAAAATATCAGAAAATAGGAAATTAAAAAAAACCAGATAACCCATGCCCAAACCCGGTTGATCAAAGTGTAACTATGTATAAAAATATCAGAAAATAAGAAATAGAAAACTAAAAAAAAACAAGAAATCCCAGGCCCCAACCCGGTTGAGCAAAGTGTAACTATGTATAAAAATATCAGAAAATAAGAAATAGAAAACTATTGGGTTTTTCCAAATATTGGTGGTTAAATTATTAAGATAAGAGTTATTTTATGACTCGACCTACCTGCACTTCTTAGCGCCGAAAATACATGTCGGATTATCTACCCTTCTTGGTCAGACAGGTAAAGAAGGATGGTTAGCGCCTAAATTACACCCGCCGTAAAGGTGGGTTCATGCTAGAAAAAATTAAAACCAAGATTAATTTAAACCTATAACTAAGAAGATGAAACCATGTTATTTTTTAATTTAAATCTCAATTTCTTAGTTTCTTTGCTTGAGTTATACCTGTAATGTAGATGATAAGAAGATAAAACCATGTTATTTTTTAATTTGAATCTCAATTTCTCAGTTTCTTACATGAGCATGTACCAGTAATAACATGTTCATGCAAGAAACTAAGAAATTAGGATTTAAATTAAAAAATAACGTGGTTTTAGTTTAAATTTTTTCTTGCATGAATCCACCTTATCATTGACAGTTCTTACTAAACACCTCTATTCAAACCTTTTATTCAAGATTAAAAAATTTAGTTTGGTCAGAGTGGTTTGGTTATTTTGGTATTATATTAATTGACATTTGCAGTTATGCCTGCAAGACAAAAAGAGTTGCTGTTAGCTGTTAACTGCTGCAGCAGTTATCTGTTATTTATTATTTTTATTAATAAACCGCAAAAAAAACAAAGATCTCGATGGTCAAAATATTGACTCCAAAGAAGAGTATAGGTACTAGGCTCTCCCAAATAAGGAATTAATGGTTGAGGATTCCAACAACTTGTTCCGTTCTTTGCTGGCATTTTTGTTCTCAAAGTTCAAACCATGGAGACAATATAATAGTCTCCATTATTCAAACGATAAAACACAAATACAGCACATGACGAAATTATTGTTTTTATCTATTCCATTTTCGGCATCTGCGTCGGTTCTTGCGCACTTTCTAGTTTATTGTCATAAAAATATAGAACACGTTCTATATTTTTACTCAGAAAATTTTGGCAATAATTCTATGGCGTGTAAAACAGCAACAATTATTCTCATTATAATTTTCATAGTAAATTTCGCAATAATTTTCGTACGAGTAAAACGGTTCTTAGGAAGTATACCAAAATTTGGAATTATCCGATACAAGACGTAACTCCACAAATTAACTTTTCATTTCCTTAAGAACTGTAACTGCGTTACAATTACTTTTTTCTCAGTTTATTTTTTTGTATTTGGTTTAATATGAATGTAATATTAGATTCAGAAGATGTAGATGAAGATTTTCCATGTCAAAAATGTGGGAAATCAGATCATCCGGAAATGGTTTTGCTCTGTGATAAATGTGATAACGGTTGGCATTGCTCTTGCCTCCGCCCGCCTCTGTTAAGCATTCCCGAAGGCGATTGGTTCTGTCCGCCTTGCCAACATGTAAGTAGACTAATTTTTTCACATTTATATTCATTGAACAAGTGTTTTGACAGGTCACGAGCTGATAACAAAAAAGAAAAATTTTGGAGTTAAACTAAAGTATACATCTTAGCTTTTCAATTTGTATAGATTATTAGAGCGTTTCTGGTACATTTTTCAGATAAAATTGGTTGAAAATCTTCACGCTAAATTAGTAGAATATGACAAAAAATTAAGCAAAAAAGATTTGGAAGATAGAAGAAAAGAAAGGTTGGCGTATATAGGCATTAGTTTGAACAATGTTCTCCCATCCAAAGAGAAAGAGCACCGAAAAAAGAGACGGAGGCATTCCGAAGACGTTATGGAATCTAGTAGTGAACAATCTGCGTCAACGCGATCCGAAAGTGAGAGCGATAGCGACGAACCTATTTATCAGCTCAGGCAGAGGAGACAGGCGAAAAGTTATAAGTTTAACGAATTTGATGATCTTATCAACTCTGCCATTCAAGATGAAATAGAAGAAAAGCAACAAGATCAAGGTAAATAGAAAAAAAATATTTAAATTGAATCGTAGACGTAGACTCCGTTTCACGTAAGAAGATCCTACTTGAAGTTGTAGTCGTATGCGCGAACTTGTTATCAAAACCGGCTCCATTTGTAAAAAATTTTAAGAGGCATGGTTTTAGACCAAATAAAACACATTACCCACGAATAAGCTAGCTAAACGCCTTGAAATATTCAAAAATTGAAAATATTTGACAGTAAATGATTACTTCAAACACAACCTCAAATGTCAATAATAAACTAGCTTCTGCATGAAACATCGTTTGTAACGCCAATGGTCGCGTTCATCCCAACTAAGTTGATCAGGTAAGTATTTTTAGAGTGATCCATCAGTTCGTAATTCTGCTGAACGTGCTAATAAAACCACAGAGTACACCATCTAAACAGAGACGAAAGATTTGTCGGCTCCTTTGAAGTCGGAGTAACACGATATTGAGCGGAAATACGTCGAAGTATTGATACATAAACTACCTGATACTCTGAGAAAAATAACAATACTCTAATAAAATAGTAGTGTTGATGAACATCCCTCCCAATTAGGTCTATAGAATATTTTTTTTAACTACTAACATAAGAACACCTTATTATTCATCTCATATGTGTAATGAGAAGTAGCTCATTTTCAACCTAATCTTAAAATAATACACGGTGAACTGAGGGGAATGTACGGAAGTGACTGCTTGACATTGACAGATGAACTAATTAATTCACGCATGTGCACACAAATTTGCGATCACGAAAACTACTTTCTTTCCCCTCTTGTTAGATGGTGTACTCTGTGATAAAAACATGAACATATATGTCAAATGTCAATGAATACAACAACTCAATTTTATTTGATATATACGACAATTATGAAATAGGTATTACCAGAGATAACATAGGTATTACTTCTAATCATTAAAAAATGGCAATTAATCACAATAAATTGAACCCACCACCTTGGAACATACTATGAAGAGTTGAACTTCCTGACACACTATACAATTTATTATTGAAATCATTAGTCCAGCTGTTCTTTTATTTTCACTGGAATACAAACTAAAATATGTTTTTAACATATGACAGTTATTGCATCATCAATCGGTAGCGTGTAGCGTATTTTAATTCTTATTGAAAAAAATGATACCACAGCGCTCAATCTGATCAGTTAACAAAACACGCGTTCAGCAGGAAATTGATGATCGCTTCGGTAGCGCTACGTTGTAATGAACGCGACCAATGACATGAAACGGTTTTTACGAGGCGACATAGATAAACAAGACCGATTTGGATTTCTGCGCACAGTTGGCAAACTTCACGTGGCTTCTTTTTATGTAAAACGGAGTCTATACTTGGTGTAGACTACAATTACTAATACTATCAGATTATGTTTGCATAAATTTTTTGCTTTGGCGTTTTTCTAAATTCTTAATTTCTATGCTAACAATATTGATAAATTAAAAAAAAGATCGATCGTTTAAAAAATTTTATAAAGTGAACTCGCTCTTTGTTCTTTATTACTTAGCACGCCGCTGGCAATAATAATGAAGTTTTTTGTGAACATTCAATAACAACAATGTTTTCAATATTTATCTTATCTGCTTCATTCCGGTTTACTGTTTTAAAATAGTTACTGGTGGATCGGTGGTCGACGTAAAGTAGTTTGTAGATATATATAGATATAACTAAGATGAATTATTCAAAAAACTTTCTTATTTTTTTTGACAATCAGTGCTGGATATCGATTGTTCGTGAAAATCCGATAGAGTAAACATGTTAGTTAATTTAATTTTGTAGAAACGCAAAGTCGCGGAAAAGATATGGAAACTATAGTAAAAGCAGATGAAGCCGAACGAAAGGAGAGGGAAATGTCTGAAAAGATAGAAGAAAATGACGAAGAAATACCAAAAGAGAAAGTTGATATTGATGAAGTCGTCGAAGAAAATAAAGAGGAAAAAGAAAAGGAAGAATCGGATGAGGACGTAATTAAACCACCAGTCAAAAAAAGGAAGAAAAGAAAGAACTTGAAAAATTTAGATTTTAGTAGTGAAGATGACGATGAAGGAGATGAAGATTTCAAAGGATCAGGGTAAGGATATTAAAATTCATAAAAATAATCATTACTCTGATGGGTAGACCTATTACATTCATTGTTAGAGTTAGGTACCTTGTTTTTGGTTTTGATTGTTTTTTTTTTGTATATCTTCGAACTCTAAGGTCCAATACCAATGAAATCAGTCGCTATTATTATTTTTTTCAACTGTATAACAAACATCTAATATTTTCATATGTTTATTAATGTATTCTGTTGGGATAGTTCCAGTTCTGAGGAAGAAGATTTAGAGGAAGATAGTGAAGACAGTGAAGATTATGCTGTTGGTCGCAAAGGCAAATCTTTGCGTCCCGTGCGGAGGTCTACTAGGGCCAGAGCTTCTCGTTATGATGATGATTTTGGTAAGTTAGAGTTGAAACTTGAAATTTGGAAAAAACGCCATGTGCATTTAAATTGTATAAAATCTACCTAAGCTTGTTCGTCAGAATGGGGGGCTTCAAGATGAAATTTTACCCCACCTTTCTTCACATTATTTGAATAGAAAAAATTCTATTCATGATTTTTTTTCTTTTATGTAACAGGAAAAAATCGAATTAAAAAAGTACTGCATCTATGCAAATTGTATTACGTTACGTCAATTTTGTGCATTATTGATTTAATATTTGTTCAGGAGACGCCGTTTGGTCAATAAAAATATATTTTTCTACAATCACACTGAAAAGTAGGCTTTTTCGCTTGCCATTTACATCGAAAAGTTGACGTTTCTTGAGGAGAGTTACTTTACGCTCGCCGAGCGTAAAAACGCTGCCCATAACAACCATAACAACAAACATAATTGTATTGACCGTGACAGTGACATCATAGAACAACCTGGCTAGGGAGTGTTTTTTGTTGTTTGTTTGTTTGAAACATATTTGAATTGACATATTTAACTGACAGATTCTGGAAGTTTTCATGAATTTTACTTTATATTTAGTTACAATTAAGTGATTGCAGAAAAAATGTTTTATGTATTACGAGCAAAAACGTGAAATTATTACTTTTGAGTAATTACCATCACTCTCAAGCAATAATGTATTACTTTTCACTCTTAATACATAAATAACTATTATAGTTGTTATACATTTTGGTATCTGTTCAACAAAAGGATTATCCCTTAAATTATAGTTACAGTTTTAAGAGATTCACCTAATTTGCAACATATCAATACAAATATACTGCTGTCATTTTGGTACCTGACTACCTGTCTAAAATTATATAATTATAAAATATTGCATCAGGAACGTTCATGTATTCAAACAATTCGATAGTCGAAAAGTTTTATCTAATATTCAAACATCTTGTAAATGCTTCATTTTAAAGGAATACACACCTCTAGAAATATCAAAGCTTTCCTCTGAATTCTCATTCATTTTAGTTAATGATGATGAAGAAGATGTTCCTAAAAAGAAAAAGAAGATAAAATATTTCAGCGAATCAGAATCGGAGTCGGAATCAGATGGTTCGTGGGGAAAGAAAAAGAAAAAGTAAGTTGCTTTTAGGGTCAATTCTATAAGAGGTGGTTAAAAATTAACGGCACGCCGTTATATTTCACAAAGTTTCCGCTATTATCAATGTTTTAATCTATACATAGTCAAGATTATGATTCAAATTTCAACATGTATGGTATCCAATAAAGAGTTATCCGTTAATACTTAAAGGTTAATACGCTTACAGACTAGCAAAAATGGGTTAGAAAATTGTCTTATTTAACTGTGCATTAAAATGTAACGTTTGCTTACAGAATTGCCCCTAATATCTGTTAATATATAGTGTTTATCAACTATGTTAAAATAATTATAGTTTACTAACTCAATGAGGTGAAAAGTCTCATGAAATTTAATCACCTGTCCTCGTATTAGATTATTCAAGCTAAATGGTCGTGAAAACGAATTTTTCTTGAATATCTGGCTATGCAATCAATGATATTTTCACATCATAATGAGAAACATTTTGGAGACTTTGTGTTGCCGGTTACTGTTTTCGTCAACAACGTAATAACCCGTTGACTGACGGAAAAATCAAAAGGTGGAAGTCCACCTTAAAATGAATAAACAAATAATATATGTTACTTTCAAGGTCGGGATTAATTAAAAAGAAGAAAAAAAAGAAAAATAGCATATTAGATGAATTATCCGATTTGGAAATTAAAGTTAAAAAACGTCCCAAAATCAAGTACGGCGGCTTAACTTCAAGCGATGAAGATTTAGGTAGAGGTCGCAGAACTAGAGGAAAGAAAACTACTTATATCGATACCTTAGGATCCGATAGTGATGACGTAAGTTTTTATTCATGTAGCTAGAATTTTCATCTTAATTTCAGCTCCAAAATTTTATAGCCTGCTTACTAACTGTTTATTTCAAAAAATTTACTGATATATCGCTTTTAAAGGCAATACCACGTTATCAGCATCACCATTCTTATAAATACCTTTGATGTCAAGGAAATCTTTGCTTTAATTATTATAGGAAAGACGACGAAGAAACCGATTGGGCATTGAAAGTGATGACGACGACGATGAAGATTTCGTAGCGAATGAGGAAGATGAAGAGAAGGACAGCGATCCGATCATCGAAGATGCTGACGAAGAAGAATCGAAAAATGAGACTGAAAGAAAAGCATTCGTACCAAAAATTTATATAAAGCCACCTACAGCTAAAGAAGCAGCTGATAAATCTAAAGATCTAGATAAACCAAAAGAAACAGAAAAGATAAATGATGTAGAAAATTCGAAAGAAGGAGAAAAATCACAACAATTACAGTCCGAATATTCTAAAGATAAAGAAGCTCAAAATGTAGGTGAAAAAATCGAGCAAAAAACGGAAGAAAAATCAGAAAAAGCCAAGATGTTGGAGAAACTAAAAGAAACTTTGGAGAAATCGAAAGCAGCTAAAGAAGAATTGGAATCGAAGCCCTCTAAAGTTACACCGAATTCAGTAGAAGAAAGAAATGGTAATTCCGGAAAAGATTTGAGCAAGAAGACCTTAGATGATCTGGATAAGGCTAAGGAATTGGTAAAGGTGAGTAAACTTGATGTAATTATTGTAAATGTTTTGAAATTATCTAAAACCATGATGATGCTGTATTATTAATCTGGAACTGAGCTCTATCTTATACTGTCCATTCATCTTCATCATCTTCGCGGACATAAGATCTATACATTTATATAATATATAAATTTATTTAATCTGACAGTTATATTTTAAAAAAAACTGCTCACTATGAAACTAGTAGCAGGAGATTCACTCGAATCCCATTTCATAAAATTTGGAAAAACTATAAGAGAACTCAAATCTGTAGGTGCTACTCTTGAGGAAACAGACGTAGTTTGCCACCTTCTGACGTTACCAAGGAGTTATTATACAATCGTAACTGCATTAGAAACTTTGGATTCTTCAAAATTGAAATTAGATTTTGTTAAAGCTAAGTTATTAGATCATGAAATAAAGAAAAAACAAACAAACAACCATTTATACGACATGCCAGTGGCTTATACAAGCAATTATAAACAAAATTACACTCAGAAAAGAGGTCAACATGTTAATGCAAAGGAATTTAACCAGAAAACATGTTTAAATAATGGAAAAAAATGTTATATGTCATAAATGCAGAAAACCAGAACATACAAGGAACCAATGTTGGTTTAAAAAGCAAGTAAATCAGACTATGGAAAGGGGAACAGAAGAAAGTGAAAGCATAGCGTTTATAGCTTCTGGAACAGCTTTGAACACTACTTGTAATAATAACACAGTTAAACGGTATATAGACTCGGGCGCAACAGAACATCTTCATCAATGTAGCCAAAGCTAATGAAACTTTAAAATGTACACATGTAGGTTCCATTGATGTAGTTTTGCAAACTGGCGAAGCTGTACAAATTAAAAATGTTTTATATGTTGAAAATTTAGCTCACAACTTATTATCTGTTAAAAAGTTGGAAAGTGCAGGTCTAAAAATTATTTTTAAAGAAGGTAATGTTTTCATTTACAAAAATAATAAAGTATTGCTAAGGGAATTGAAAACAAAAATTTATATAACTTGGAATTTGAATTAAACAAAATGGAAACTAACTTATTTAAAAACAATACTAATTTCAATTTATGGCATAATAAATAATATGTCAACAAGAGGGTGTTGAGACAATCAAATCTGTTGAACAATAATAAGTCAATTCTGAAATATAAAAAAGTCAATGTCATATAATATAATTGTAAGTCCTCTTTAAAAAGAAATAAAGCCGGTTTGCTTTTATCGTTTTTCAATTAAAGAAATACTTCTATGGAACACTCCTCAACTTAACACGTGTCTCACTCACTCACACTAACAAATACAACGCAATTTTCAGTAAAGTAATTGGATCATTAGGGGTGAAGAAAATTCGGAAAAACTAGAAAATTTAACAACATTTCTTATCTTCGGCGTTTTTCTAGTTATAGTTCATTTATGTTGAAAGTTTTCAGTCAATACTTAGTTGTATTAGTTTTCAGGAAGGTATAATGAAAAGTATCGCTCATTACACATCCATAAATGTTTTTCCGTGTTCGGCTACGCCTATTTTCTGGACTCGTGATCAATTATACCATTTAACGTATTATAAATTTTTTGCAGAATTTATCTGGAATTGAATTAGAAAAGAAAAAGCGAAAAGCTGCAGATGGTACAGAAGAAACCCAAAACTATTTAGAAGTTGCTCAACTAGGAAAAAGACAGCAAGTATCGAATATTTTACATGAACCCATCGTCAGTAACGTTGAAAACTTGATACAAAACGATGAAGAAAATGACGAACTGTCCGAACCTCCGATGGGAGTTGCACTACCACTATTCGACGAAATAAGTAAGAAAGGCTTACCGGAAGTAGCACAAAAGAAAAGAGGACGCAGTAAGTAATAGTACAATCTCAATTTAAAATTTCAATAATAAAATGACAGTTAAAGGTAAGAAAACACTTGAAGAAGCTCTAACCAACTTGGGCAACAAAAAACAAGCCCCTGATGCAGAGTGTAATATCGAAATAGCTGCACCTCCTCAACCCTTCTCTCAAGCCGCCCCAACACCATCTGTGATTACTAGAATGCTACAAACGAAACCTGGTCAAACAACTAATTACCCCATTGGTTCCATAAGACCCAAACAGTTTGCCACTATGCTTGATGATGACGACGAAGAAGACGATAATTCAAGCTCTAAACCTAGAGCCGGCTCCCCGGGAGTGGGACATCCTGGAATGCCTCCTTCGGGACCTTATCCACCAGGTATTTTTTTTTAATAAGATGAATATTTTTGAAATTCTCAAAAGGACGTTGATAATCACACAATAATTATCTTTTTTTTCAGGACCTCGTGGTATGCCTTTTAGGCCTATGTATTCTCCAAATATTAACCATTTCCCCCCGGGAATGCTACCTCCTCATCAGATGCGAGGACCACCTCCACCAGGTAGGTGAATCAATAAATACCAAAGTGGGCAAGCTATTGTCCAAAAGATTAACATATATCAACAATATAATGATAGAGACCAAAATTGTAGGTATTTAGTCTCTAAGATCCACTTCTGCTATTCGTACAATTTTTTAAATAATATTTTGCAGAAACATTGAAGTTTTTGTTCAATTTTTTGTTTAAATGTAGAATTTGGCCTTACAGGTATGCATCCATCAATGTTCCAACCACACAGATTTATGGATCCTTCTCCTTCGGGAGGTGGACAAGTAAATATTCCGGAACATAATCCTCGAAATCACCCACCACCTTCCGGAAGTCCTGGAAGCAAGGGTGATGTACAAAACTTTTCGAGAACACCTCCCACTAACAGGTTTTCTCCTGTTGGTATCCACCCAAATCATCCAGGTAGTTCTTATTTGCTAGTTTTTTTTGCCTATTTGGTGTTGGTAGCAGCATGATTCTTGTACTTCTGTAGTCATTTCTTTGTATTAGGGATCAATTTTGATGTAATTGTTATAAACAATTTTGTATGGTTACCTACACTTTGAGGTGCTGAGAAAACTGAATTTTTAAACCAAACACCCTCTTCAGGAAGTTGAGATGTTACAGACCCAAGCTGAAACTTTTCTGTGATTAAACTTATGACTAAAGAATAAATTGATGACATAGTTCTTTCCAGCGGTTTTCAACAACTATTTACAGTTTGAAAGAGACAAAGAGTATCAAAACCTAATTTAACATGCAAAACCCTTTTTTGGGAATTAAACCACAATAATGTTTTTTATTTTTTATTTCGACGTTTCGGTAGCGTTCCAGCTACCGTTGTCAAGATTAACTAGTAATCAAAAAAAATTTTGGTCCCTATCTGACACAACGAAAAAATATGACAACTAGACAATCAATAATATTTTGAAGTTTAAGACTGCAAAACTTTGTTGTCAAATTTTATTGAGGTCCATTCATAGTAGATCACATCTCTGGTAAAATGTGAATAAAATATTCTATTTTATGACATTCTAACGATATGATAGTCTACTAGAAATGGAATCCAGTGAACTGCACGTTCCAGGAACGGTTTTTATTGGGATAGCGCTTTTTTTTCCGCTTATTTTGGAAATGTTGTCAATAAAACGCGTTTGTTGTTACTTTTTTGTGTATGATTATTTTTGTTTTCAAAATATGTATAACTCAGTTTGGTGATTTTGTGTATTGGTGTATCGATTAACAACTATTCCAATGATAAATCATAAGAAACCTGGATAAAAACTTATGATGCTATCCTGATAACGCAGGTAATTGATTATTGGAAATATCTCTTTCTAACATTGGTAACCAAATTTGACTACATTCGGCTGAAATACTAGCTACACAATTATCTGCATTTAGTTGTATTAAAGCACTTTCTTTGATTTTTCGTCTTTTATTATTGGGCTCTGTCAATATTATTTTTGTCGAATCCCATTGAATTTTATGCCACTCTTCCCAAGCATGTTTACAAATACCTGACTTAAAGAACTCCCTATCTTTGATATATTTTTTATGTTCACTTATTCGGACTTTCAATGGTCTAGATGTTTCACCTCAATAGAATTTGTCGCATTCACCAGATATCTGATATATGCAATTTTTTGAAGATTTTTCTTCATTTTTTGGTTTTGTTGAGATCTATACTAACAAAAACAAAACCAAAAAATGAAGAACAATCTTGCATATATCAGATATCTTGTGAATGCGACAAATTCTATTGAGGTGAAACATCTAGACCATTGAAAGTCCAAATAAGTGAACATAAAAAATATATCAAAGATAGGGAGTTCTTTAAGTCAGATATTTGTAAACATGCTTGGGAAGAGGGGCATAAAATTCAATGGGATTCGACAAAAATAATATTGAAAAAGCCCAATAATAAAAGATGAAAAATCAAAGAAAGTGCTATGATACAACTAAATGCAGATAAATGTGTAGCTAGTATTTCAGCCGAATGTAGTCAAATTTGGTTACCAATGTTCTAAAGAGAAATTTTCAATAATCATTTACCTGCGTTATCACGATAGCATCATAAGTTTTTATCCAGGTTTTCTTATTTATCATTGGAATAGTTGTTAATCGATACACACTTCAATACACAAAATCACCAAACTGAGTTATACATATTTTGAAAACAAAAATAATCGTACACAAAAAAGTAACAACAAACGCGTTTTATTGACAACATTTCCAAAATAAGCGAAAAAAAGCGCTATCCCAATAAAAACCTTTCCTGGAACGTGCAGTTCACTGGATTCCATTTCCAGTAGACTATCATATCGTTAGAATGTCATAAAATAAAATATTTTATTTCACATTTTACCAGAGATGTGATCTACTATGAATGGACCTTAATAAAATTTGACAACAAAGTTTTGTAGTCTTAAACTTCAAAATATTATTGATTGTCTAGTTGTCATATTTTTTCGTTGTGTCAGATAGGGACCAAAATTTTTTTTTATCACTAGTTCATCTTGACAACGGTAGCTGGAACGCTACCGAAACGTCGAAATAAAAAATAAAAAACCTTATTGTGGTTTGATTCCCAAAAAATAAGGGAAAAAATAATAAGTAATGCCACAAGGAACTTACAGAAGATACTAAAGGTTGAATTAATGACATAGTTCTTTCCAGCGGTTTTCAAAAACTATTAACAGTTTGAAACAGACAAAGAGTATTAAAACCTAATTTAACATTCAAAACCCTTACCGGCTGTCAGGAGGTATAATTTTAATTTAAAAACATGATTGCGACAAAGTCTAGCCGTATAATATAATATTAATTGATAATAATATGTTCATTACACAGTCAATTTCAATAATATTTATAATAATTATTTTTATGTTATGATTTACGAGAACTATAAAACTCACTTTTAACATGGGGCTATTAATATTATGTGAATAGGAAATATTTGTTATCAAAAAATGAAAAATCTGTTCCGAACTTTATAACAATTGGCTTCAATTCCATCAAATTGTCTAATCTCCACATTTGCTGTTCTTTGTTTACATGTTTTATGCCTTATCGCCATGTCTATTGTTCCAGTGACTATTTCAAAACGTCGAAAAGAACTATATTAATAATAAAATTATTCTTATAAAAACATGGGTGAATCAGTTTTTAATTTACAAATGATTCTTTGCCGTTTTGTGTACAAACGTAACTACTACATATAAGTAGAGTTTCTTCAAATTTAGTTATTGTAGAAATAGTCAACATGTAAACATCTGATTATGCAAAGTTTTATTTCAACGATGGTGCATTTTGGACCTTCGTCTAAAACAATTCTGATGATATTTACTGTCGCCTGTTCTATTTTGCATGATAGGGTAAAACGTTGATGAGATATCTGTGAGTAAAGGAATAGTCAATAGTATCTTTTTGGTCGATGGTTATACTCAACAATTGTGCATGTATATGTAAATATTTTCTGTTTAAAATATGGAGGTTCCGAAAATCAATACTTTTGTAAAAAAAGTTCAACGTTATTAGAAATATCTGATAAAAAGTACGTTTACAAGAGAGTACTTGCCAAGGAATCAGATCAGTTCCAGTTTATAAGTCCGGAGCCATGACTGGGAACCTCTTTTCATCTGGCAAATGAATATAAAGAAAGAGCCTACTAAATACTAGTCTTAAGACAAGCCAAGGTCTTCATCAAAGGACCTTCAAACTGAAAGCAGATCCTTCGTTGAGCATGAACAGGAAAATTATGTATATTGTAAATATCTTTCTCGCATTGTTTGAACCAGGTTTATCTAAATCAATTTTATTCCGAAATTGTTAGTTCTTTAGTTGAAACCAAGCACTTGTCGTATCTCCCAGGTATTGCGTAGTCTCATCTTTAAAGATTGTTCACTATCTACAAATAAGATAATATTGTCATAAGCGTTACAAAACCCCTCTCGTATGCAATCCAAATTATAGTTTTGATTGCTAGTTATAGCGAATGCATTTTAGAAGTATGCTAATCTCAATTTCACGTAACATTAATTAAATTCTGCTATTTAAAACAGTACTTCATTTTCAATTACATTCTGGTATGAAAATTTAATAGATAAGAAATAATAGACACAAAGGTAATAAGAGGACCAGAAATTGGTAGCAACCACTATCCACTAGTAATGAAAAAAATAAAAGAGATATAAATAACCTGTAGGAATATGGATCTAACAGAAGTTATATGAACACTTAAAAACGGTAAAGCTCCAGGGTACGACAAACTTACAACAGGGTTGTTTGAAAATCTGAGCCAGAAAGGAATGGGTTATTTACTCCTCGACATAATCAATACAGCATGTGATGAAAAGAAAATACCTTATAATTGGAAAACAAAAGGGGGACAAGCACAATTGCAGGGGAATAACGCTACACGGCTATGAAAATATATAAGAAAGTAATAGACCAGAAACGGAGACCACATAATTTAGAAAGTACACTAGAAGAATCACAAAGTTCGAAACACATTTATTGCCATAATGGATGAAAACAATACAGACATTAACATATACCCTACACCATTATGACTTTGATATATAGGGTTGTCCAAAAAAAAACCGGAATTTCCTTTTTTATTGATATTTTTTTATTTATAGGTCGATTGTTTTTTTCGAGCCATACATCAGACAATTTTTGACCGATTTCTATTTTGACCTCTCGTTACATTCACAAATGTCTGAACTTTCGTAAAATAATTCGCAAACATATACAGTGCGAAACAAAAAATTTCCAGTCAGTTTTAAAGTTTGGATGTGTCCGCCATTTTGTTTTTTAAACAAAACGCGAAATATTAGATTAGTAGTGTGTCTCGATCAATTATCTTTTAAACAAAACCGACATCAATAAAATCGACCTATAAATAAAAAAAATATCAATAAAAAAGGAAATTCCGGTTTTTTTTTGGACAACCCTATATATATACTTTATTTACAGGACCCCGTCCATCGCACATGGTACCGCAACATTTACAGCCACCAAGACCACCTTACCCTCCTCCCCATCCTAACCAATCGCCACAGCCACCAGGCTATTATCCTCCTTATCATACAAGTAACGAACCTGTTCCGCCAACTAGAGAGGAACCGCTCCCACCAGAACCCTACCACAACGCTCCGGCTTCCTACGAGGAACCTTTTGAGGGAACAGAGGAAGAAGAACCTCAGCAGAGTGTAGAAAATAGTCAAGGTAATGTTTTTATTCCACCAAAGTATCTTCAATTCACTTTTTCATACAAAATTCGACAAACCCTATATTACATTCGATAAAGTGGCTAAATGGGGTATCAATGCGACCTTTGTGGTTTTCTGAATATATATTATTTTCTTCGGGCGTGCATAAACTCGACGCTAAAATTTCTCTTAATATTTTTCTCACTTTATGTAGACCCTTATATTCGACGCTAGGTACCTCTACTCATCCTTCTACCTGTATTATTTTGTATAAAAATATCAGAAAATAAGAAATAGAAAACTAAAAAAAGACAAGAAAACCAGACCCAAACCCGGTTGATCAAATATAAGCTTAATCCTTAAAGGACATATTCCTTCCGGCATCGTCAAATTTAAGGGTGTCTCTTCTGGGCTACAGATAGTTAGCGTCCAATTTGAGGCCGCCCTTTTCTTCAGCTCAGCTATTTTTATCAAATCAGCAAATCAGCCTTGGGATTGTACCTTTTATGTAGTTTTTTATCGCCTAACAGTAGAAACCGGACGTTCTCCAGGAAATCGCATAGCAATAGGATAAGTTCTGCAGTTCTGCACATGGCTTCGTCTGTCAACCCTTATTAAACTTACGGTGCCTCATTAGCACACCTATAGAGCCTTGGCAGTTTTCCAATCCGTGCTTATTAGGTCTGCATGACATTGGTGCCTGTCTGTCATTTCATTGCGTGAGTAGGACGCTTCAATGCACCGCTTGGAAAATTTTGACGTCCTTAGATAGCCTCATTGGAATAGCTAATAATCTTTGTTTTAGACATTTGTTTGTTTGACAAAGAAAATTGTGTAACATTTTATGACTTGAATATATTTATAGGCGGGGAAGAAGAAACTGGTGGAGAATTCGGCGGCTTAGTATCGTATTTTTCAAGCCAAAGGGACGAAGATTTGGAATCATAGTTCGGGATAAGAACTAACGGAGCTGTTATTCTGACTGTAACTGTAAGTCTGTTGTAGGACATAAACGTATCACGTATGTTGGATGGGCGATAAAATAATTGAATTTACAAAATTATTTTGTACAAAATTTTATACATTATACCAGTTTTAAAGGTCGCTTAACATGGTGCAATGCATTGAAAGATGCAAGATTTCTTTATAGAAAGCATGCGCAGTTGAAACTGAGCTGATCAATTTCTCAGTTAAATTTTATCCGTTTGGTGGCATTTATATTGCCTGTAAGGCGCATTTTTTTGGTGGAATCTAGTTTATTATGTATCACCAACTAACTAACTATTTCCAATTAAATGATACCAGATGACTTTTCTCATAGCTTTTCTCACTTTCGCTATCTCCATTTTAATTTGTTGCAATGAATTATTTTTCGATGCTAATGTCTACTTTTTTCCTTCTACTTGATTGAGTAGGCAGCAACGTTGCAGTGTCAAGAGAATTGCATGATGTCAAACATCTTGCAAGATTCATCATTTGCAATATACTGATCTTGCGAGAATATGCTGCAATTTCTAGCAAATTGTATTGCTTGATGTCAAGCGGCTTTAACAGTTTTGTATAATTTGGAATAAAGTGGAAGTATATACCACTATAATAGATATTTACGTAATTAGTTATGAAAAGAGCGATATTGTTCAACAAACGTAATATTTGCCAAAACGAGCGCTAGCGAGTTCTGCAAATTACGCGTGTTGAACAATGTCGCTCTCTTCATTACGTGTTTACGTACAACGTTTTATCTAATTCCGCGCTTTCATAATAATCAATAAAATCTTCAATTACAATGATAATATTGAAGTGGAATCAAATAGTGTTAGAAGTATTGTTTATGATGTATTCACCCAGAAAATTGACTTACTTTAAATAACTGTGTCCTGAATAATAATTTCAATGTTCATAAATCTCAAAATACTATTGAATTTAAATAATGGGATAATTGTACAGTTTATATAATGAAATAATTGTCAGTTTTGACAGTACCTACCTAATTAATAAATTATTCTTTGAAACTCATGTGGTATCTCTATGTTGAAACATAAACAGTTACGTAAAGTTTGTAGATAACTACTTTTCATAACTGATATATGAAGGTTATGAAAAATGTGACGTTACCTAACGTCAAGGAGTGACGTAAAGTGTCACATTTGATAGCGGAATTAGATAAAAATATAAATCTGTTCATTCATCTGGTCAATCAGGAATGTTACAGTGGCAACGTGAAAGGGTATTGATAATATGAATAAAGTAGCTACTAAATGATATATTTTTTGTAAAAATGGAACATTTCGTGCTTTAAAAGAAGCTCACCCAAAACAACGTTCTATTGATATACACTTTCGATGTATATATGGTAAGTTGTTTTCTAAATTTCTTTATCTACAACTGTCATATAAGGGGTACGATTTGACACTGTTCAGTGTCATAATGACGTATATTACCGCACTAGTGCGATAATAAGAATCTAGAAAAATATAAAAATATTAATACCAGAATTAAATATTCAAAATAACACAGGAAGCTGCATTTTCAATTTCCGAAAGGAGATTGTCTTCGTTTGAACTCATTTTTATAGATTTTTGTTCATTCAAATTTGATGACAACTAATTTATTTTATCTCCTCAGCTTTGTTTGTCTTTGTTGCTATGGTAACAAATTATGATACACAGTACCTTAGGTTTGCAGTCAATATTATCAAAAATACGTTGGATTGAAATTGTATTTCATTTTATGATATAATAGGTACTGTTAATAATACTAATAAACAGTTGTAGATAAAATTTTGTACGTAACACGTGTGATAGGAATTATTAACGCACTTATGTAATTACACGACTCTGTTATGTCGTGGAAACTTCACATGCGTGCGTTAATAATGTCCATATCCCACTAATTACGTAAATAACTATCAAATAAATCAAATCAAAATCTTGTTTTCACGTTCATTAATTTTTCTTTAAATATTTATACTGTGGCCTAAAATAAAAAACCTTCTCTAATTCAAATTTTTTTTACTTATCAGGGCGATTTATTTTTATTTGCGAGAATAATAATCCAATATAGTAAGTAAGTAAACTTTATTCATCCTCAAAGACATACAAATGTATAGGAGAAGTCAATAAATGTATTCACAAACAAACACATTTTCAATTTTCTTTTAAAGACAGTTACCAGAATTATACTCTGTTGGTAAATGATTACATAATTTTATTCCCTGAAATACGGCCGACAGTTTAAATCAATTTGTTCTGTGCTTTGGAGTAGCCAACAAATTTTAATATTTCATTTCGTATCTGTGATGGTCTGACTGTCGTTCTAGTTTATTACAATGGTCCCCGCGTGGAATAATGAATATTTTTCGGATAATTCTTGTGCTATAATAGTATATTATGCAACGATCAAGTAAAGGTGGTTATTAATACACAAGCATTAAACGGGATACGAAACGGGCCAAAGGCAAGTTTCGTATGGTTAATGTGAGTGTATTAATAACCACTACATGAGAGTTTCATACACTATTTTTTCTACGAAGAAATTTTATTTAAAAAAATATACTACCTGGGGCTCGATCCCGCACGTACAGGTCGAAAACAACCTTATGCAAGTGTATAGGTATTTTACTGTTATACAATATTAGTAATAAATTACTGTAAACAAAAATTAATAAGTTCGTG
Organism: Galerucella tenella; assembly: GCA_910591685.1. NCBI lineage: Eukaryota > Metazoa > Arthropoda > Insecta > Coleoptera > Chrysomelidae > Galerucella > Galerucella tenella. The sequence goes on along the minus strand of CAJUYH010000406.1, from coordinate 75,833 downwards.
TATTTACCTTGGTCATTAAGTATTTTTGGTCTGGTGCTCGACATTTCTTTCAAAAACTGACGTAAAAGATTTAAACTGTCATAAAACACTGTCAAACATTCTACAGAAAATATTGGGTCTGCCTACTTGGGTATTTAAAAATCTAGATTTTGGTCAATTTTTCAGTTTTATAATTGCTTTATTCGGGTTTTTGTTTGTGGACAGTCCGTAAACCAATCTGGAATTGCGCAGAGCTAGTTGCGTACTTTATTCAGTCCTAAGATCTATTTTCGGACCGTTCACAATTGAAGGGAGTTTGAAAAAACCCGAACGTCCCGAATGAAAACTAGTGTTATAATGAGTATCATTATGAAACTGAAAATTGACATCTAATTAACAACTTATAGTATAGGAGTAAAAAAACGTGTTTTAATTTGCAGCCAGCTCTAATGCACCGGTGTTTACATTAAATCTTGGCCTTTTATTGATTATATGTTGGGTTATTATTCATATAAAAAGAAAATTAACCGCCCTTAATTCTGATTTAGAAAATGTACTCCAAAATCACAGACCACTATGTAGTATTTGATATTCTTGTTACACACTAATATACCTTGTTTTTGGAATAATTTGAACTAATTCTACTAATCTGAATTTGCTCAAACTGCAGCACACAGATACGAATGCAAAATGGCAGCTAACTATTCCAATTATCTTTAAAATCATTCATATTCTTACTATGATCAAATTTAATATGTAAATTTTGGATATAAAGATAATACCAAATTATTCTACTTTTATAATTAATGATTTTTTTTTGGTAGTAGTTGTTTATGTTGATCGTTCATCCATCAAACATGAGAAGTTTATTCTGAGTGAATTTAATATCGGGATAGATTTAATCCAATCTCTATTTAAATATTCAGAATGTAAATATTTAATTTTAACAATATTGTAAATAGCTGTAAATATATATTATTTTTTCATATAATTTAAAAGTGATAACTTTATGTAATATTTCTGTACCAAATACGACATTCATGTTTTTGTTTTCACATAGGTCAACAGCGGGCTTGAAAAACTTGTAGAAGTTTAAAAGTTATACACCATTATATTTGGTATGAACTATTTTATAGAAACCATAAATTTCGTTAGACCTTCGCTGTCTAAAGGCGCGTCCACACTATGCCGCTGTTTGCCAATTAGCAAAGGTGGTTCGATGTAGACGCGATCGTTGGCTCGTGCCAATATGCCAGCTGTGTGCCAATGAAAATCGCTGATGTGTCGGTCTCCTTCAAAGGAAGTCAATGAGAGCGGCTTCAGGTGAGATTTAAACGACTGTCTGCCAGTTAGCATGTGCATTCAAATGAACGAACGAGAAAGTTTTCAATTTGATGAACCGAACAGAGATCGTCCTGTTCTATGCGACTAAACTAAATGAATGCCAACACATATGTATACTTTGGCAAGTTTATCTGAAACCGTGAAAGGAATGCACTCGAAAATATTCGACATTGCCACGTTTAACTATGAAAAAGTTGAAGTACTGATTATGTAGTGATAATAATTATAAATGGCTCTTTTTAATTAACAATATTAAAAATATGATTGAACGTTAATTTTATAATGTGCTTGTTTCCTTGGATTTATTCTATTAACATTATTTTCCAATTCATGAATATTAAAAGAGAACACTTTTCCAAATTTGTTATGGGCTTCTTAATGCTCTGGCAACGTTGTACGAAAACCATAATGACCACACCCTCCGATTACATAATTGGTGATTTTTATCGACCAGCTGACTTCTTATTGGCAAGCGCGTGCGTATGTTCTTCCCTCTCACTTCGTCAATTGACTGATATTGATTTATCCAGTGGCGTTTCTATTGTCATTTACCTTTGTAATCACAGTTTTACTTGGTAAAATAGGTACCGTACGCCATTTGTACGTTTGACAGATATACGCCATGTTTTTCCTCGCCTCTTACCGACGCCGCGTAGCTCCAGATAAACTTGCCAAACTATAGACGGCATTGTCAACGGCAATTCGCGCATAGTGTGGACGCGCGTTGAGGTTTTTAATAAAATTAATGCACCACATTAGATTAAACCTTTTTTTATAATATTTGTAGAGATTTTTATAGTTTATCTTTATTTTGTATGTTTAACTTCTACATCCTAACTGACATAACTAGAAATGTTGCTTATATGTATAATTTTTTGAATACCTAGGTAAATTTAAAAGTGTGATATATTAGGGGTTTAAAATGACGAAATTAATAGCTTTGTTCGCGGGTCACAATCCGAACCAGTCTGGAATTAACTGTTCATTGTCTAGAGCGCATGCTTAGTTCCGAACCAGCAAATAGTTTTGAGTATAACGCGAATGGTCTTATAAAACAACTGACATATCGATCATTTGCGCATGAGCAGCCGAACCGAACTTTCACTCACCAAAATCAGAGAACTGCTAGGACTGATTCCTAATCAATAACGAACCGATCCGCGAACACCGAACTATTATTGAAAATTCAGAATTATATTAACCGCGAACGCCACCTTTTAGAATAGTCCCTGAACTGGTTCGGATTGTGACCCGCGAACATAGCTAAAAGCAAACAGTTTTTATGTAATTCATAAATATCTTAATTCGCTTTTTTATAATGGTTGTTGATGAACTACTTTAGCTATTCATTTCTTCAAATTATAGGCATTTTTTAATATTCTCTTTAAAAAATGGTTTTCTTGCTATCTGAATCAACATGTTCATATTTCTAGACTCTCCATCATCCTTTAGGCTTTTTGGCTTTTGGTTCTATTCTCATTTCCTTATCAGACACATCAGCCTTTCAATTAGATTCTTCTTAGAGAAATCTTCTCCCAGGCGCTCTAGTCCCAGGAATGTATATCTCCAATGAGTCAGTGCTTCGAATTCGATTATAATGTACGAGGCTGTTTCTTCCTTTTCCATGCACAACTGGCAGATAGGTATGCATGTTAATTCTTTGGGTGCTGTGACTGATGACTAATCCTTTCACCTCCTTTATTTGATCCATACAAAGGTTTAGTATTTCGTTGAACAGCGGCTGTGAAGATTTTTTGACCAAGTTGACTGGTTGACCACTACAAAAACAATACCATATTTTATTAATCTTCAATGAAAAATATGTTGAACGATAATCTAAATAGCAGGAGACAATTTATTCTTATTAAATGTACAGCTGAAGAATAATGGACTTGAAGGTCAAGATTGAGTGTGAGTTCATTGGGATATGAATCTGAGAGAAACTCTAGAAAATATGATGTTAACAAAGGTTGAGAATTAGTGTCATAATCTAGTTGGATTTGCAAAAGATTTTAAAAGTATCAATTTTAAGAGTTATCTCTACCATCAAGAAATTTATTTACACAATCTATCAATTTACTAAGCAGTAATTCCAACTAATGCAAAACTACAACTTCCTTTTCTTCATCTATTTTAAGGTTGGATTTTCAACCATCAGGAGTGCAGTGCGCGGCAACGGTACTATAATGTGACAAATATTGCAATAGGGCATGTCCTTGACAGTTGACAATACCCCGGTGGTAAAACAATAAACACGATCAATAATAATTATCAAACAACTATTAACCTATATTATATATTATTAAATATGCAAGCTCAACAATTAAAATAACTTTAAAAAAACATTCAAGCAAAACCAACTAAACTACACGATCTAACATTATAAATCAGCATAATCTCACTATTAAGTACCACTTGTTATGAACGCTTTGTTTATTGTTTTACCACCAGGCTGTTGTCAAAATAGTTTGTGAAGTCACGTGGACATGCCCTATTGGTAGGATGGCGGTAAATTTGTTTTTACTGCTAAATAAGTATTCCTTCTACCGTTGCTGCGATTCTGGTTTGAAGTAGTTGAGTGTCTTGAGAGTTCTTCAAGCATTGTCTTTAGCAAACTAATATTCTTCTTATTTCTCCAATAACAAGAAAAGTAAGAACACTATCAGTTGTTCATCAAACTGGGAATTCGTCATTTGATACATAATGCCTACGAAAACAAAATCTACTGCCGGGAAGGGGCGCTGCAAACTATGGCGATGATGTCAAGAAAAAAATTTGTTTTCAGCGACTAACCGTGCCACACTGTCTTAAACATAGTACCTCACTTTGCAACGTTGCGCCGGATAGTAGAAAATCCTACCTTAACACACATTTATTTGCAATATTTTCCCAATTGACATAAATATACATTCCTTCAACAATATTAAAATTTATCCTCCAGTTAATTTGAAATATTGACATTGTCTCTAATATAATTTTTCGTCGATCTTCAATTACTAAGTTTCGGATGAAAAATCGTCTATTTCGACGTCAAATACTTTTCGTCCGCTGTGGTCACGGTTGCGAGAATGGCTGTTGTCAAATCAATTATTTACGACATATTATAGATTTTACGTGTGAATGTGACCGTGGCTTCAATAGTAGTATTCATAACAATCAAGAATGGATAGTAATAGATGAAACCTACTTTAACACAGCGGACGATAAACACTTGCCTCCAAAAATAATCGATTTTTCATTTGAAAATTGGTAATTTTTTGTAAAGATCCTCGAAAAAAATGTAATATGCACTTCCACGAATAACTGTCTAATGTCTTCCTTGCTTGCAAGTCTCAGCTACGCCTCGACTATCAATCTGCAGACTCGACTACAATAGACAGTTCTTCGTACATAAATAACTATTTCCCGATGTAACTTTAATCGTTATTTCCAATTTCGTTCAACTGTAGATAAAATCAAGTTTTGTCTCCGGTAAATGTATATTATCGCTTTTTTATTTATTCACATTTTTTGTGCAATCCTAAATGTATTTATTTTTGATTTTATTCCCGCAAACACTTTTTTTCGTATATTTTGATTTAAATTGTGTATTTTAATTGTATCAAATAAACTTTATTGTGTATAGTTAATTCTCTTAAACAATTGCAATTTTATTTGTTATTAAATAATTTCACTAGATATTCTTCAAAAATATCGCCAATAAACACGGCATTAGTAAACTTGTCGATTAAAAAATCACTTTTCTGAATTTTTCAAAGTATTCTCTCGATATTTTGTTTTGACAGTTACACACTCTGAATCTGCAGTCAGTAGAGGCAGATGATTTCCTCGTCCGTATTCTGGCATAGTGCGGGTACATCTTTAGAAACAATTCCAGATTCACCCATCGATAGAATGCATTAGAGTAGAGCCTCGAGACTGAATCTTTCATGTAATTTCGTTTATCGTGGCTTTGCATCTCCTAGTACAAGAAACCGCACATTCGCCAGGCAATCGAACTGACATAGGATGTGCCTAGCAGTTTCCTCCTCCAAGTGACAGAAACATCACGTGGCTTTGTCACTCACATAAAATACCTTTCCTCATTTTTTGGCAGCTCTCCAACTAGAAATATTGCAGAAACTGTGAAGAAATGTTGGCTGGTTTATAAAGAACGGTATAATATGGTTCGTTGCAACAACAAAGGAAAAAGTAGGTTTTTCATCTATATTGAAACAAATCATATTTTGTATAAAATAAGTTTATTACACCGATTTTCATACATTGGTATATTAAGTGAAATTCAACTTTGAGAGAGCTTTGTTAAAGCCCACTTTACAGTTCGCAATTCTTCTTGCAATGTAATGCAACACTTTGACCTTGCAAGGTCTTACAGGAAACTATTGACAATAATTTTAAATTTCACAATCAATGCAATATTAATTTTTAATGTGGATAGAAAAAGGTTAAAGTTTATTTATGAGGTTGGCTTAGTGTTTCATCTGATGTTTATATTGTTGATAAACCAACTTTGTATTCAAATTGTCAAGCTTAAAAATGTCATTTTTATTCTTTGATAGAATTTGAGCTTGAGTATTCTGAAGCTTTACGTGAGTAGAACTTTAAATATATGTTCCACTTATATCAGTGGTGCAACAGAAAAATTGCCACTTGGGAATTTGAGCCTAGCTTAAGTAAATTGGTGCAATCTGCCATTATTGATCTATACCTATTTATGTGTCGTTTGAAAGTTCAAAGTCCAACTTTTCCCCCAGAATTGAATGCAAGCTGCAATACAAATCGAACCAGAACGATTTGGGACAAGAGCTTAAAATGGTAAAAGACTTGTTAAATTATCCTCTAGTGCGCATGCTTTCAATCAAGAATATTGCATGTTGCAAGGTGAATTGCGAACTGTAAAGCGTACTTAACAAATAAAGGTAAAAGCGACCAAAATGTAGTAAACCAAAGGTCAATAAAGTAAATGAACACATTCGTAAAGGGTTCACACGTAACTCATTTACGATGCTCTGGAACCGATAGATGACTGTACCTATTGATGCTTCACATAAGTGTAGCCTTAAGGCACGAGTAAAAGTTGCATTTTTCCGACAAACTGATATACAGTAGAATCTTTCCAAATGAAATTAATGTATGGTTAGTGGAACATCACTGAATGCTCAACGAAGAAGGGAAGATTATTATTATATTCACCCCTTTATATAAATAATTCAAAACTTCGTAACCTAAAGTAATTTTTATTTTCGTATCATTTTAACATAATTATTTAGGCCCTAACCTAAATATTGACTAGTACAAAAAAAAACTTGCAGTAATGGGCGTGTCGAGTTTGAAGCGAAAATGTGAGGATTGTATTATAAGCACAGTTACCACCACTCGCGGCAGTGTCCGCCCGATAACAATGGAGGGTACTAAATTGCATAACACTAGCTCTTACAATTATGTCACAAAAGTTGCAGTGGACATTCGAATGAACTGATGAAAATGCTTGTATAAAAGATGAAATTGGATTGAATAACGTTTTACGTTTATAACATTTCGGTCACTCTTTGTAACAAAGCACAGCAAATTGTGCCATTTACAGGACGTACTCTAAATGTGATGCAAAACTATAAACATACTGAATTTTTATTTGGATGACTTGATTCCTAAAATTTCCATCCTTTAAACTTTTCACGTTATTATTTGAGGTTATTTGTTGTCTATTTTGCGTCTAATACCCAAGCAACAAATATATAAGGTCTGTTCCAACCGCAGTCAGAAACTGTCAGAAGCGATCAGAGAATAACTGATCACAGTAAACAACGAGTTTACGTTCGCGTAATTCCTACCCCTGATTGCAATGGTCGACTATTCTCTGATCGTTTCTGACAGTTTCTGATTGCGGTTGGAACAGACCTATAGGTATCTTTATACGTTTGTTCATAGAGCAACAAAGGGTTGCAAACTGGACAACTTAGTCGCAGTGAATTAAAACCCTTTACAGAGGGCTCGCATATGTCGTTCAGTTCGAAACATACTTAGTTCTTTTCAGCGTTTTTGAGCCATCAAGTTTTTCGTCACATCATTAGTTCGGAAAATATTTATCTTCCTTATGTAAAATCTAGGAGCAACAGTGAGCACTTTACATAAAAT
>CAJUYH010000406.1:0-59886 GCA_910591685.1 Galerucella tenella | reverse complement strand
TTCGGTAGCGTTCCAGCTACCGTTGTCAAGATTAACTAGTAATGAAACAATTTTTGGTCCCTATCTGACACAACCAAAAATTATTTCATTACTAGTTAATCTTGACAACGGTAGCTGGAACGCTACCGAAACGTCGAGATAAAAAATAGTTTGATTCCCAAAAAACTAAGAGAAAAAAGAATAAGTAATGCCACAAGGAACGTACAGAAGATATTGAGAGTACTCAAAACTCAAATTACGTCAAGCATTGTCACCAACGTACAATTTTTACACAAAAAAAATCCTAAATTTTTTGACGTTGTCAAACTTCTTTCAGGTTTAAGCACAGTATAGGAACGAACCAGTATGTTATCTCGTGACGTTACACTGCCGAGCTCTCTGTGACCTACAACGTCGTTCGGATGAGTGTCTCATCCGGCGGCCAGTGCTGTGCTGCGATCCAACCAAAGTGCCAGTGGTGAATTTGCGAATAAAATTATTCATTACAGCTTATATTTTTACGGGGTTTTGGTATTATTTTTATAGTATATAAGCATTTTCTTGCAATGAATACCATTAAAAAGAAGAAAACGGGTAGTGTGTGTGTGTAGTTCGTGGATGTAACAATAAATATTATAATTGTGATGAAAAATTTCACCGTTTTCCAATGGATTCAGAAGAGTGAGAAACTGTTTGTATTTTCATACGAAAAGTATAATACTTTATTATTTGATCTTCATATTACATTTATGAGCCTTAGTTTCATGCATTGATTTAATTTGTTGTTTTTGTTTCAGAGCTAAAGTTTGCCTAAAGACTTTCAGACAAATGATTTATTGGAAAAGAATTTTGTTCGCTACTTCTGTGGTTATTTAATTAAACAATGTTGGGAAATTCATACATGCAGCGTATGTGAGACGTATTCACAAGCGTATCAGAATTTAGACGATTCGGCTTTATACTGTTACCTTAGAGCTTATGAAAATACGAATAAGGATACTTTTGGAAACTTGAATGTGCCGCATGAAAATTTTGTACAATACATCTCATTATTAGAAACATTATTCCAAATGAATTTTGAGAAAGTTGCTACGGAAGATAATGTTTTTGAATCACTTATAAATATTAGTCAAACAACAGAGTTTGTACATCCTTGTGTTGATTTTCCAATAAAACATTTTATAAAACTTTTCTTCAGGGTACGACTATATTACACATTATTTGTCAATAAAAATTTTAAAAATCATAACAAAATGAAAATTGTAATATGGAAAAACCAATAAAGATTTTGTATAAGACTATTGTTTCATTCACTCATCAGTGTACTTACTGTTCCACAATATTTAAGAAAAATCATTCAACACGTTGAAGTCATTTTAAAACTTATGCCACCTACGCCTATGGTAAAATGAATCAAGGTCATCAAAAGCTCTGGCAATTTATGAATGAAATTTATAAGAGTTATACTACTGGTTCGTTTCTATACTGTGGTTTAAGTAAACTTCGTTCAATGCATATCGAGGCAACATTAAGTACCTACGTTTAACTATTTAAATCAGTTTAGTTAAACGGCGCATCCGGTCATAAATCCCAAAACCCGTTTAAACGCGAATAAATGTTTGTCCTCCATATTATTTCACCTTTTATCGATTATCGATTTTTAATATATTGGCAACAGATGATTTTTATTATTTCTCCTTCTTATAACCGAAAATATTAAATCTCGGATTTATTGTTCATTGAAAAATGTTAAAAATTTTAAAATTGTATTATTAATACAATGATTTGTTGTTGGTTTCAATCTAAGTTATTCAGGAAATAATCTAGCCGTATACCGCTCGCGGTCTCGGGTTTTTATCAATTTATTGTACAACTATTATCCAAGCAAAATAATGCTAGAAACATTTCTACAGTTTAAGCGATTAAACTCATAATAGGTCTTGGGATATAATATATTATTATTCCTACCTCCCAGCCTTCAACTCTCTGTTGCCACGCTGCCAATTTTTCCAAACTTTCCATCCTTCTTTTTCTTTCATTTATAAGCATGGCTACACCACGCATAGCTTCTAACGCCTCCTTAATATTGTTGTAGTCAGCGTGATCGGCTTTTGTGTATTTAAGTAGTTCAGCCAGCTGCAGTGGATATTTACAAATCCTTTGAATGGGAGTAAGTAGATAACCATCTAAGGGGATTTCTATTAAACCTCTCATTAGTCTACAAGCTTCGAAAAATTTGTTGTAATTTTGGAACTGATACAGTTCTTGTAATGTTGCCGTTGCTATGGGATGGCTGTTGCAATAGTCCGAATACATTTTGAAACCTGTCATAAAAAATTATATCTTTAAAATCACAACACAGAAGGGAAAATGGAGAAATGAATTATAAAAAACGAATGATTAAGAATAGGTTTGTTCCAACTGGCATTTAAGAAACGTTCTGGAATCGTTTCGATCACTGTGTAATGCCCAAAGTCGAATTATGGATGGAACATATCAACTTTATCACCCCTTCCAAAAGGTTTTTGTACTTTCCCAAGAAAGATAATCAAGATATAATCAGTGGGAACGCGAAAGGAATACATCACATGCGCGAACGATACCTAAAAGACTCTATCACCAGTTGGGACGAACCTATTATTATTTTATCAAGTACTAGCCTAAACGGTGTTTCAGGAAACACGCTCCCACACAACTTTTGTACGGTGAATCCCACTGAATGCATCCCTCTAAGTCTTTTAAGAAACCCAACTGAAATGTCAATATATTCTCTAAATTAATAAAAATTGCATCTATGTGTTCTTTAGTAAACATATCAGTTCTTTTTCGACACTCCGCTATGTAACCCTCAACAACGTCTTGTAACACTTTAACGAAATCACGTTCAGTATGCACTAGTTCCCGCACTACACTTGTTCTCACTTGGTCGTTGGATAAAAGAGAAATACTAGTCCTACGTCGTATTTGAGATGGCGTCCGCTCTCCCGCAGCCATGGCAGCGAGGCAGTCCTCTACAGTATCTTCTTGGCTCACTCTCAACCTCACAAACTGAGCTGGGAACCACCCGGATTTTCCATTGGTTGTACCCCACCACCAGTCTCTGTAAAATTGAAAGAAAACGTTATTTAATATGTTGCAAAATCTGAGAAAGCGTGATTTTGCTAACCAGAAATATGAGACCGTATCTACTGGTTCAATTAAGAAAAGGAGCCAAATTGGTCAAAAATTAAAGAGCTGGGATAAATGGAATGGTAGTAATTTATACTAAAATGTAGATTAGCATAGATGACATGTAGTGACTAGCAAGAAGAAGACCGAAACAAGGCCGTATTGTATTGGTCTTGCTCTGCTCATCACTAGTGATATGATTTATTTTTTTCTTGTTTGAAAATGTTTAGTTATAAAGGCTTTATTCCTTACCTGTTGGCCGTTTCCAGAACTTCTATGACATCTCCAGCTCTAAAAGCTAATTCTTCCGATTCAATCGCTACATGATCAAAAACAGCTTCAGCTAAGATTACCATCTCTTCGTCTATAGCCATATCGAGGGATTTCTTCCGTTCAACTAGAGATGCCAATGAAGATTCCGAATCTGACATCATTTCATCATCAGAAGTTCCTTGACGTTCATCGTCACTAGCCATATGAAATCCTAATTTCATACCTGAAAGAATTACTTTATTAGATGCTGATACGAATCTGTCTTATATTTTGATACGTCGGGAAATTGAGTGGGTTTTTCTTTTTGGTGCTTACTCACATCACTTTATCTCAGATCACATCAACTGAAGTGAGTCTAAGTCAAAAAGAACGCTACTAATAACAACTCACCACCGTTTTTGGCTCTTATTAATGGCGACAACTTATCGATGTCCAACGGTTGACTCAACGATCTTCTTAACGTTCCTCTCCGACCTAGGCCACTGCTATTTCTTAAAACGACTCCATCCGGCGGCGTATCAGGTGGTTTTTTTCTAGGGCTTTGTGAACGACTTTGAAAATTTGGTGGTCCTGGCGATGAAAACATTCTGACAAAAGAGCGGTCCCAATTTAGAATACGACGTCCTCCCAAGTCAGATCTAGTCCTACGAACTTGTTGGTGCTTAGCGTGAGCACGTTGTTTTAAATCAGCCTGAAAATAAAAGAAAATTGTCAACTAAAATAATAACTGTGTAAGAAATATGAATTCTTGTTTATTTTATTTGGTTTCAAAGTAAGACCCCAGCAATGATGTGAAAATATTTATAATTGGGGCATTAAAACTCTGCTTGCAAACACCCACAATCTGAATGACTTGTTTTCTTACTTTTATTGCCTATTTTATTTATTTTTTTAAATATGGAAAGCCAATAATAGCACAGCTTCGTTTTCTACTCTAATTCTCAATCTTTTTTACGTAACTCTATCGACTTCATCTCAGTTGTTGACGTTAAAATTCGATTAATTGATTAATCTTCCACATCCTGGTGGAAATCCAGTTAATTATTCCCATGGCGTACAAACTCTACAGAGTAGGTAATAAGAGTAGTCACCAGATTTCAAATTTGAATAAAATCCGCCCACCTTGCAGTGGGTTGCAACAACGTCAATTAGTCTTTGATAGTTTCTAATTAATCTGTCTATTGCTAGAACATTGTAAGATGGGTAAACCGACTATTCTACATATTCCCAAGTGTTCAATGTTATATATTTGCTGCAATACAAGGGCGTGACTAGGATCAAAACTAGGGCAAACCATAGTGGTTCAGGCTGTACCATTTTATTATGGGAAAGGTGAATGTAACAAAAATTTTAAGAAAATTGTGTGAAAAATTTAAGATGAACACTCATCAAACTCAACTTAGTCAATCCCCTTGTACTTCTCAGCCTGGCTTTTACCCTTCGAAGGGTATATAGCTCTTTTCACGATCTAAGACTGACTTGACCTGACTTAGACTGGAGATGTAATGATATAAAACTTTTCAGATTAACCGTACAGAGCCGCACTATACCTGATAAAAAGGAAAAAGTACTAATTAAATTATTATAAGAATGGCTCAAAAGTCTTATAGAATTTTCAGGTAATAATTCATTAATCGCCAACAAAATAAATTCGACCCTGTCACGGGTAATACCTTTATGGATTTATTGCAAGTCATTATAAAGTAAGATCCCAGGGCCACCAGACGTCACGTATTTTCTGACGAAGGAAATGTGGACGATTAGTGTTAGTATGTACTAAGAACACATGCCTACCTGCTATCTTGCTTAGACGGCCAATTTTCAGGTATCAGGTAATCAAGGTACATAAAAACATTAGCGCGTGGATAATGCCCTCGTACTTCTACCCACAGAGCAAGCTAGCAGGTAGGCATGTGTTCTTAGTACATACTAACACTACTCAATCGTCCACATTTCCTTCGTCAGAAAATACGTGACGTCTGGTGGCCCTGGGATCTTGGACTATTATCCCTTTCCAGGGCAGGTCAGTTTCTTAGCTCGTGAAAAGAACTATAATGAAAGATCGTTTAACAAGCCCTAGTGGATGGGAAAGCACTTGCAATGAGGAGTGCATATGCCTTGTTGCAAGGAAAAAAATAATAGGCTCTCTCAAACACTTGATTTAACTTTTCATCCAAAAATGTAAAAAATGCCTGGGTCGACCTCCCCCTAAAGTTAACCCTTTTATTACCTTTTTCGAAATATATTGGGACTTGGAAGCTTCGTTCTTCCAGCAATGCAATTCAATTGCAAGTAGTCTGCGATTCTGGACACTCCTTGACCAAATTGAATTACAAATCCAACCCTCAAACGAACCGGAAAACAGAAAAATTCTAACTTTCAGCTAATAAATTCATCCATCTAATCAAATCCCTTCTTAAATTAAATTGAATCTTAGAGAAAGTTCCTCAAAAAAGGATTTATTTTTTTAAGTATTCGTCTAAGCTTCTACCGAAAAAGAAGATAATATTTAAAGGATTCGGATAAGTTTCAAGCTGAAAAAGCTCGTTAATCTTTAGAAGACTGACAGTTTCAACATTATTTTGAAGTTGTTTATTAATAAAATATCGTTCACGGTAGTTGATTACAGATTTTTAGATGAGTTATTCATGAGAAAGTTAATTTTTGATTTCAACTGAGATGAAAATATAAAACGAACCACATCCGATTAATTATTTAAAAAGACAGACAATGATAATACCATATAACTCCTTAAATTATAAACTTTACTTAGATCAAAAAGGTTATAATTTTAAGGTTATTTGTGTCATTTTTTTAATACTTCATTGGAGACGGGTAAATTTCAGAGTGAGCTGAAAACAAGTAGGTACTATTACACCTATTGAGAAGGCAGTGAATGTAGACCAATAAATAGTTTAGCTTGTGCGAAGAAGTTAGTAGCATTAATTATTTACAAATAGTTGCTTGAGTACTTCAATGGAAAAAAATAAAATGTTTAAAAATCAATCTGCGGTTAGATAAAATCATTCCTGCGATGCGGCGGTTACTGAATGGAAAAAAAGTCTGGAGTCAGGACATGGACATGTACACTGTGGCAGTATTTTTAGATCTAAGACGGGCATTCGAAACAGTATTATGTAATTGAAAAGATATGATTTTAATGGAAAAGTATTGAAATTGATCAGGGACTATATCGCAGAGAGAAAACAAGTAACAAAATCAACACAAATGTTTTATTCTCGATTCAAGTAGCACATGGTGTTCCACAAGGCAGTATTTTACGACCGTTGTTGCTTTTGATCTACATAAATGACATACAGAGCATTATAGGGAATGTGATTATATTCATTTTTTCGCGGATGCTACCTCAATATCTCTAAGTGACACAAAATTACCATTTGCTATAGAAAAAATAGACAGTTCTTTAAAAAGTATTAGTAGATATTTGAAATTTAATAAGTTGAAATGATTTATATCTATGATATGATAAATCAATTCCTTCCATCTTATTTAAATAAGTTGCTATATATGTATATATAAGGTGTGTTCTTTTTGACTGAGATCTCAGTTAATCTCAGCTCACATCGGTAAGCGCGTTCTTTTTGATTTACTCACTTCAAAGTGAGCTGAGATTTTTCCTCCCCCTTCACCGATGCTGAATGTGATATTTTATATTCCGTGGTTTGGTCGCATCATGCAGTATCAGTGTGAGCATCAAAAGAGCTGAGTACAGGAATAAAGGCAATAAAGGCCACCAATATGTCATCATTACACGTATCTTCTGTAAGTTCCTTGTGTTCTTTTATTGTTTTGGGAATCAAACCACAATAATGTTTTTATATTTTTGATTTCGACGTTTCGGTAGCGTTCCAGCTACCGCTGTCAAGATTAATTAGTAAATAGCACTAGTAAATCTGAAACTACACGCGTTACTCAGCGAATCTCTTTGTGTTTTTTTTCTGATTAAGTTATTTTTGTCAACATTTGATTAGCAATAAAATCCATACATTTTCTTTCTTACTGGGACATGAAAAAGGACTTACTGCAGCAGACACGGCGTCCTCATTTGGTATCAGTTGGACTTGAGTCGGAAATAAAGTGGAGGGGATGAAGAAATATTTGATTTTGTTTACATATGAACACACATAACCTAATTTTCTTTTGGTACAAATTATCAATTGACTAAATAAAAAAGGAATAATTATGGTCACAATAACATTATTAGATGCTAATTCGAATTTATATGTTTATATGTCTCTTATTCACGCATGCGTCGGCATTTCGTGCGTTTCAATTGAGTAGTTCGTTCTTTTTGGTGCTTACTCACATCACTTTATCTCAGATCACTTCAATTGAAGTTAGCTGAGATCTCAGAACACAATTACAGATATATGTATGTATATACAGATGTTAACGGTGAACACTTTGAACCTTTAGTTTAATATTAGGGTTAGGATTATACTTTTGGTAGCTTGTTTTGTTTAGAATAAATTGCTTATTAAAATTTATTATCAATTAGGATTTTTTGTTACATACAACGTTTATTGCTTTCACATAATAGGTCAATAATTATAAGGTCTGTTCCAACCGCAATCAAAAAATGTCAAAAACGATCAGAGAATAGTCGACCATCGCAATCAGTGATAGGAATTACGCGAACGTAAACTCGTTGTTAGCCGTGACCAGTTATGCTCTGATCGTTTCTTACAGTTTCTGACTGCGGTTGGAACAGACCTATAGTTTACAATAAATATTACAAAATAACTCTGTTTTTATAAACTTTGGGTATAGGGAATGCTTGATAAAAATTAAAGTTACATAATCGAAGATTCTATTTTTGCTATAAAATAGAGGGTGTTCCATTTGAAAGAAGAAAGAAAATGACAGGTTCGAGTTTCCGTCCACCCTGTATACTAGAAAGAAAATGATTAAAAATTAATAGAAAACGGACATATTGCATCATATTACGAAACTCTGTTTGGCAAAATACATTTTTCTTCTTCAACGTACAACAAACTTCAGAGCGTTGATTTACCTACGATTTTCACATAAACGTGTCCATATCTTTTGAAGGACTCTATATAACGTAGGAAAACCTCAAATCAAAAGCTTCAAAAAAATGTAAGCAATCAGAATTCGCTATAATATACAGGGGTTCCCATTTAAAAAATTATATATTTGGGTTCTAATGGTTGGGTTCTAATAGTGGATGAGTTAAGCAGCACTATGTATAGTTTGATATAATTTCAAAATATGGACCTCCAACACATCTATATACTATTTTTGTTTATAACATATTTTGATATCTCTTAAAATAACCCATACACCGAAGTTTGTCATAAGGTTGGTACACCCTGTATAATCCATATACCCTTCTCCCTAAGAAAGGAGTGAGGTTTCCATTGTTCTTTCTCGTGGATGAACTTTCTCCATTTCCTTTTATCTTTTGCCAATTTCTCTGCTTCTCTTCTATCGATTACCTTTCGTTCTAATATGTTATTGATGGTGTCATCCGTTGTAACTGGTCTTCCCCTTTTCTTTTTTGTGCATCGTTTTACTCTCATAATATCTGTTTTAACGGTCTCTCGTTGTTCATCCATATCCGTACCATATCAACTGGTTTCGATTGTGTTTTCGCAGACACTTCATTTCCATGGTTTGTATTCTTGATTTTAGCTTTTTTGTCAACACCCAGCTCTCTGATCCATAAATTAGTATTAGTAAAATACTGAGCTGTATACATTTATTTTTGCCTTCCGTTCAAATGTCCTGTAGAAGTTTTGAACAAATTTGTTTTTGTAAAACTTTCGTCAGATTTCTAGTAAATAATTATGAATTAAATAACTTTTTACATATATGGACATTTCGATTAACAAAATACCGCACGCACTGTAACTGTTTGCAATTCGACTCTCACATACCTAATAGTAAAATTATCAATATTTATAATTATTATCACCTTCAGCTATTTTTAGTTGTACAATGTATTAGCGGTTGAACTATTACAAAATTTACTCAAATTATCAGTTGTGCTTAAGAAAATAATTCTTTAAACACACAAGCTGTAGGAGGAAAACGTTTGTTACAGTTGAAATTAAATAAACGTAGATTGATACAAACAGCATGTTTTAAAAGCCAAGGAGAATTATTTCATTGTATCAATTTTGTAAACTGTAGTTTTACGCGTTTAGACGAAAATAAAATAAACATGTGAGGCTCTTGTTCAGCTGTGCGTAGATAGGAAATGAAATGAACACTGGTCTATTGACAAGTAGACCATTTACTAAAAACTAATTACTACATTAATTAGGTGTAAAAAGTATAAGAGAAAAAATAGAAAGCGATTAATAGGTCGAAATATTTAGATTAAAAATTTTTTAAATACTTTTGTTATTTTCGTTTTGGTTACGGTGATTATTAATTCTGCGATTGTAATAGAATTTTTTTTGAATAACCCAAAATATTTATAAGATGAGGAAACAAATTGATGGAATGAAATTTCAAATATTTTCACGAATTTCAGCTGCTTTTTACTAAATTTATGCAAATAGTGATCAAACTCACGGTAGCTTTTTGCAACGTGATAAAAAATAGTAATTTACCCAATAGACATCTTGCACATTTCTATACATAGACGTAGGTAGCTAATAGATCATCCATCGAAGGATTTTTTGTGATTCCCAAATTCAAAGAAATTGGAAGAGTTTTGAATTCATAATATTTAAGCGCCAGTTCAAAATTACCTAGTGCTGTGACGTCATAGATCTATCAGCTGCCCTCGCATCGCTACGCAGTCTCGTGCATCTAATAGTCTCAGGCTGCTAAAGCTCACTTTCTGCCCTTGTGGCACAATATACTATAGCATTTTATCTAGATTACCATTTCAAAGAAATTCGTTACGGAATTAGGCAACAAGAAGGAATGGGATCCAAATACCATTACCAGACTTGAAAAAAATGTCATTCAATGGTACACAGACGGCTCAAAAGCAATAGAAGGAGCTGGGATAGTGGTGTTCGGGCCAGGAACCAAACACTCTGGAAGCTTGGGAAAACCCCAAGTATCTTTCATTAGTGATGAGCAAAGCAAGACCAAGACCAAGACTCAAACAGTCTCGGTCTTGGTCTTGCTTATTCAGTCTTGGTCTTAGTCTTGTCTGTCTGGTCTCGGTCTTGGTCTTGCTGTCTTTTGTTTGGTCTTGGTTTTAGTCTTGGTCTTGCCATAATTTCTTAACGAATATCTTTCAAAACATTTTGTAAACAATTTATTTTTATGCAACAAACATTTTTAAACCTAAATTTACTATCTTTGAATTTTAAAAAATTCATTAAGACTATGTCTGTGTACATTTTTGTAGATCCTTTTTTTTAAACAGTGATTTCTTTGTTTCTTCATGTATATCGTTAAAATCTACTAAAGAAAACTGACAATTCGACATGCCAACTTATATTGTTCCAAGAAAAGCATAATATGTTGACGCTGTTACAAATATTTTATCTCATATAGTTACTGTTGAAAAGAAATTTTTGTATGAGTCTTGCGTATTTAGTCTTGGTCTTGTATAGACGGTCTTGGTATTAGTCTTGTTCTTGTTCATTCTGTCTTGGTCTTGGTCTTGCGAGTCTAAGAATGGTTTTAGTCTCGGTCTTGGTCTTGCTTTTTCGCAAGACCAAGACCAATTTTGCTCATCACTATCTTTCAAGCGGAAATCCACGTTATAAGAGAGTGCGCCCAGTTCAATATTGATGAAGGATACAGAAGACAAAGAATTATTATAATTTCGGATAGACAAGCAGCCACTAAAGCACTAAGCTCTTGTGTAATCAGTTCCAAAATAGTGTGGGAATGCCTAGACATACTCAATGAACTAGGCGAGAACAATATAGTCACCTTACTATGGATTCCAGGATACACTAAAATAGAAGGAAATGAAATAGCCGATGAACTAGCAAAGAGGGGGACTGAAATACATTTCTGGGGGCCTGAACTCTTTTGCGGAATCAGCCCCAATGTAATATTGGAAGAAATAGGTGAATCCGAGAAAAAGAGAATATCTGACCATGGAAAGATCTAGTAGGGCTTATACAATCAAAGACTCTTCTTGGTGACTACAACCCGTTGAGATCAAATGAATGCATAAGTCAAAGTGAAACTATGCTAAGGGTTTTAACAGGGATCCTAACGGGACATTGTCGCCTAAATGGACACCTGAGAAAGCTCAAAATAGTGGAGGAAGTAGAATGCAGATTTTGTGGCATGGAAGAAGAAACCTCCATCCACATACTTTCCAACATTCTTACTGGATATTTTACCGAATTCAAGTCTGGACATGGGGTTATAAACAAAGAGGCACAATTTAATTACCAGTTCTTAATACTTAGAAGCCAGCACCAGATTCTATCCTGAAATTTATATCTTACAGCTGTAAAATGGGTTGCAGTAAGCCAAGTGGCAATCATTGAGTGGAATTATGTTGTTAAAGTTTATGCTCCAACTGCCATGGACAGGATAGCCTTATCGCATCACTGGAAGAAATATTGAATGAAGAATAACGGGTGAAGATTTAGGTTTTAGTGGTATAGGCATATTTGGGAGAAAAAGCATAGAGCTCTTCTCCAGGGGTGGTTTGGAAACGGACACCAATTATACAGAAAATTAGTCGCTGTTGGTGCAACATTTTAAAATTTATGGCACTTATATATTATATAAATGTATTAATTCTAGTATCTAGAATTATGTTGAATCACTACAACCATGAAAATATTTTATGATTTCAACAGGTTGCAAAAAACTATCTTATTTTAGACAGTTAAATGCGGATTCGATGAGGAATTGCTAAAATACGTATCGAACAGTTTTGATGTAAAATTTCATTGACAGCAATTATGGTTATAAAAATTTTTCACGTGGGAACGAGTTTTGAGAAACATAGTTATTACTTACGATCTGCAGATGATTTTTAGCAAAAAAGACGATACTTTGATCTTGAAAAATAACAATCCGGAAATATATCCTACGAAGCACTACTAAATGATAGAATTTTCAAATAAATTTAAAAATCAGTCTCGAATATTTTTTTACCAGCCAAATATTTCAGTTTTAAACTACGAGAACCATTATGTGCTATTGTTATCGGATTAACGACTAACTGTTGGTTTTGGTCTTAAATCAATCATGTTGGCATAAGTCAAAATGAAATATCATGGAACCAAGAACCAAGCATACAAGAAGCAGTAGAACTACTAAATTACAGGACGAAATAAATGGGTAGTCGAAGAGAGATTAATAATTAAATAAGGAAATGTAAAAGATACTAGAGCACATATGGCCAAAAATAATGGGGGATGAAAACTTCCGGAAATAGATCTAAAAATAGTTGAGTGGGGACATGAGGAGCTTTCAGAAAATAACGAAATTTAAGGCTAGGAAAGTTTCATGTTACCGTACAAAAAAATATGACTTTATTTCATGATCATTTAATAGTTTTCCTAGGTACTTTTATCAGGAATTTAAACTCGAACTTTAACCTTACCATATAATGGGAAATTTTAGTTCAAATGCAATTTGACAATAATTAAAATCATTATGCTATCAACTCGGAATAAAATTACAAAGTTTCAAAATTAAACTTACCCATATCATAGATATAAACATAACACTATCTTCTACAGTTAATTTCATAAAATTAATTCACCTCCCGAGAGGCACTTAATATTCACCCAAGAATTGACTCAGAGGTAATTAAGTGTAATATTTACATTCAAACAATCTGTCTACACCGACGACGATAAAACCGAAAGTAGAGATCAGACGAACGTTACGGAACTTGTCTCACTAATCCCAGACTCCTTGTGATTGTGTGGATTATGATGGTTGAATTCGTCGTAACTACAGGGTGCAAATGGATTCGGGAAATAAGAGGTAGTAGGGGGCGAACCAACTGCCTTTTTTATCCAATAAGCGTGCCATCCGGTCCATACTTAAGCAGCATCAAACAGATTTTGATAATGCATGGGCGTAGGTAAATTTATATACTTTTAAGGCATTAATACGTTAATACTTAATACACATCAAAAGTTATATTTACATACATGGAGAAACCATGCTTGGGCAAATTAATGAATAAATATTTCATCTCCCAGAACTTGATGTATATATAGTGTTTCCACGGATAAGACAGGTTTGGTGGAAAACAAAAAGAAATCGAAAAATATGTAAAATGAGGACGATGATGCAGCTATAGATACTACTCTAACTATACATTCAGTAATATAAATTCCAAGTCGAGTTTACGGGAAATAGCAGTAGTAATTGGTTTAAGCAAGAGCCACTTGCATAAATATTTATTGAAATCAAAAGTCGTCCATTTGAACCGAAGTTTATGCATACCTTACAAGATTTTGATAATGACACGAGACTTGACTTTTGAGCAATAATTGGTGGAAAGCCTATGAATGACCGACGACTCTTCCACTACAATATTTTATATTCTGATCAGTCATTCAGTAAAGCATGAGACTTCTAATCTCAGGGTCGTGACCCACGTTGGGCGCCAATGAAACAAAATTGACTTTATGCATTGGGCGTTTCTAATAAAACAATGAAAATTGAATTGCGAAGGTTCTAGCTGAAATTACAATTTGTAGATAACAAAGCCAGCTCTCAGGACTTTGTTACATGCGGAATTTACTTTAAAGAAAATCTGATATTGATTTATAAAAAAAATTTGAAAAAAATTCAAATTGAAAATCAGCCAACGGTTAACTACTGTTGTTGACTGACTATAGAAAAATAGATACAAAGGTACACTGAAGTCAAGATTAGTTAGTTAGTTAGTAAGTTACAGTTTGATAAATAAAATGTATCTTCCCGGGATTGTATCTCTCAGAAACGGTATCTTCCCGGAATGACCTTGTCTATTCAGGAACGATATCTCACCGGAATGGTATCTTTCAGGAACTTCCTTTGTCCAAGAGCTGTCTTGGCCCGGAAACTGTGCAGTAATCCCAAATAAATTTTGCTTCAACTCGACAACTTAATTTTTGAGGTACAATTTTTAACTATTAGGAATACTGCATAGTTCTTATATCTTCATGGCTTGGAAGACAATCACGAACAGGAAAGACAAATTATTTAAATTTTGCGGTGAAGCTATAAGGATACATGATTATTGATTTATAGTTGATGTTATAAATCCATTCCAAGAAAATGTCTTATCACTGAAGGTTTGATTTGGTGGCATACAATTGAATCAGTGGAAATATTCAAAACTCTTTAGGTCTGAACCTATAAGAAGATGCGTTAAATATGAAAAGTATGACAAATATAATATTTTCACCAAATAATGCTTATAATAATCCAAATCAAATAGGACTCTCCAGCCTTGTCAAACCAGCAACAGCAAGTGCTGGCGCAAAAAATTAAGAGAAAGCTTGGGTGACAGAGATTATAACTTCGTGATTAAAGAAATTGGTCTGATGGAATGTCTTGTTCAATTTGAATAACACATTTTGACACTTCAAAATCTCAAAAATAATTTTTCAGTTCTAGAGCGCATGATGCAAGATGCATCATGTAATGAGGTTATGAGCGTCCACACTTACAGCATGTTCTTGTTGAATACTTTAAGCGTAAGAGTCCACTAGGTGGATCGGGCTGCATTCAACTTATACGATGCGACCTGTCCCAGTCCTTCTAGTGGACGTTTATCTTTATTGATGATGATACCTACTGATAGACTCTTCAAAAAATACATCTTTCAACACGTTGAAGGCGCGTTTAGATTATATGAGGCTGACTCTCGAATCTGATTCATGGTGATTGTCTTATGATATAGGTGTCTAGCTTCAACTAATCTCGCATCTCGTTCAAGAGTACTGCAAATATATGATCTTGTTCCAGACCATAACGTGATAAACAACCAGTCTATTAATAGAAAAGATACCATACTATGGGTGTGAATGAGTTATGGGTCATACTTGTAGCTTTTAAATGGGTTTGAATTTGTCAAAATTGCGGTGGGTTGTATTGGGGTCAATTTTGAATTCTTTTAGATCTGAAATCAATATAGTCGACTAATAAACGGAAAATGATGTGAAAATGGAAAATTTCAATGGAATCCCGTGTAGATTCTCACATATTAAGTTTTTAGTACTTCATTCGCGTAGGTACAATGTATTTATAAAATGTCAAAAAACATTTTAATTTTTTAATAATTTTTTAAAAGGAGGCGAGATAACGTGAGACTGTCGTGGGCATCTCTAATAGTGAGACATGACGATCAGCCAATAATCGCGTTTACTCAGCTTGATTGAGGTACGAATTTCCTTTGACGCGCGCTCGAGAAAAAATTGGACGTTGTTCCCTCCTCCACGTCTGCATCGCGAGTTGCATGACACATTTCGCGAGGAATGATGCGCGAGTCTTACTCGCGACTCAGAAAGACATCGCTGGAAGTTTAATTGTAATTGTCAAAAATAGCCCCACTCGTCTTTTAATCAGGAAAATGGTTCTTGCTCCATTTCTACCTATTTAGTATTTCTATTTTAGTGATAGGTGTAAAATACGAGTATATTTATTTCTATACCTATTCTTTGTTGTCCTACCTTTATTAGTTTGGTTGACACAAAAGTGAATACCTACTTCCCCATATATCTGCCAAATTTTACTATTATTTCTAATTTTGGATCCAGTCGATATATTAACTAGAATTTAGTATCTCACTTTTATATAATTAGGATTCCGATGACTGTCAGTAACATCAACAGAGACTTAAAGCTTAAAATAACACTCGACCCCGACGTTAACGGTTTCAAAGGACAACAACCGATGAAGTGACCTCGGATAAACTAATCATAGTAAATAAAGGCATACATGTAGTAACACTCAATTTTTGGCATGGATCTTAAAACAACTCCAAGCACTGCATTAATTAATTTTGCCTTTTTTAAAATTTTTTTTGTTTACCATAAACTACTCCAAACTAATGGTTGGCTAAATTGAAAGCATGCACAATTAGTGGGATTTACACATCATTTTTTATGTACCGGGTGGTTAGGATAGGTTGGGTTTCTGGTAAGTGGCTCTATAAGGCTTTCCAATTCTCATAAGTGTCTACTGTGGCTCTTGTTTGTACTGGGTGGATAAACAATAGTTACACATCTTTTAGAAAGTCTGACGCTCTCATTTGTGTAACGTATAAATTCATCATTTGCTAAATGCAGTAGTTTAGAAAAACACGGAAATAAGTCGATTTTTGATTTTATTTGACTAAGAATATTTTTTCATGCAAGGTAAATCACCTTAATATCAATTAAGTAAGTGGAACCAAATACTATATTATTATTCTATTTATTTTGGACCTTGACCGGTTTCACGAACATAAGTTCGCATCATCAGAAGGATGTCAGTTATGGAATGTAAAGGTATTCTAAAAAAAACTGTTTTGAGGCTATGCGGAAGTTAAAATTCGGATTATTTTTAAAATTCCCAAAAAACTTTCCAGGTGAAATTACCAATAAACAGTTGTAGCAAAGTCCAACAAGTGTTATTTATTGAAATTTTAAATGTCACAAAGTTATATATTTTTATCAAATTTGGGGCGCCTATGTTTCGAAAAGACCCATCTGTCAGTGCCAGGTGGTTGTACTAAGAATAAGATACCTGTGTCTATACACGCACTGGAGTCGAATTGAGGCCGATAGTAAAGAGGAAACCAAATAAGAGCAAAAATTGTCTGAACAAATAACCACACTGGAACGAAAATCTAGTGGGAAATGCTATTTAACCATTTTGTTTGAAACATCTGCTTCGTTATTTATTAAAATGAAATATTACACATTAAAAATGAAAAATGTTTGAGGTTTTAATACACATAGCATTTGTTATAGCATTTGTTAAAAATAAACATTCGAAAGGGATTAAGCTGGTATTGCACAAGAAACAGTTGGAAATTATTTTCAAGTTTCCTACTCCAACTTTCAGGATTTAAAAATAAAGGAAGGTTTCTAACTTTCAAATTCATTCACGCGCAATTTTACATATTTTTAGTGATTATAGATTTTTAATTATTATGTTGGTCATTCTGTATGCAGTAATGATTTCCAGAAGTGAAAGTAAAGTGTTTTTTCTGTATTCATTTTCAAAGTGAATTTCCCCCTTTTTTGTTAGTTTAAATTGTTTTTAAATTCCAAACTCATTAAAGTAATAATAATGTCAAATGTCAAAAAATCCTAAAAATTTGCGTAGGAACAAATGTAAGAAGACTGGTTTTTAATTTTGCATGCAATTTGCTGTAAAAGGCTGTAATGTAAGATCAGCTTAGAAATTTTCAATGCAGATATCGCAGAATAATAATTATTCTAACGCTTCATAAGTTTTGAAAAACATTTTCCAAAGACACTGACCGTTCAACTAAGAAGCAACAACTACTTCCCGGGCTATAGGCCCCGGCGGATGTTGAATAACACTTCAAAGTTAAACGGGGTTGGCATACCTACAAGATATTCAACGCCAACCATTCTGGTTTGCAATGGTTATTATTCTGCGATATCTATTATTGGTATGACGCTTTATTAAATACGACAGGAAACGGGAAACTAATAATACTTTATTTTTCAATGTCCCTGTAGCTGCGTTTAGCAATTTTAGGTCTTGTGCATTATTCCACTTGTTTTTCACATTAAACTCGATGGTGGAAACGGCTTCTATGTGTCATGAGCTACTGGTCGATAATGCCTACACAAATAGCGAAGCTTACAATATTTTGAAAATGTATTTTAAGTGTTTCGAGAATGCTCTGATCGCAGCAAGAGAATGCCTAACGACAAAATTTGAAAATTGGGCTAAACGTTTAAAACAAACCGGATCAGTGCAACCTAAAAGAAATCCTACACCATCTCTTCATTAAGGATTAGAAGTTACATATTACGATAAAATACTGGATCGTTGTAATTAGCTTAGGGATATGCTAAATGAAAATCCAAATTTTTCATCGAATATAATGTCGTCCGATGAAGCTACATTTTCTTATAATGGATCTGTGATTAAACATAATACACACTATTGGTCTGATCATCATCCAAACTGGATGCATTAAAATTTTAACCAGGGTTGCTGGTCAGTTAAATCATAGGTCGAATTGTTTTTATTTCATGAATATTTAAATGTTATTAAGATTCCATTTAAGTATTAGAAGATGTTCCTTCAGAAGTACGGCAAAATATGTGGATACAGCAAGATGGCTGCCACATTACAAATGGAGTAGTGCATTTTTAAACCAACAATATACAGTATGCGAAAAGTCTATCGAGTCCATTCCATTTACACAAGTACGACAAAGAAAATATGAGAAAAACTGCTTGAAAGAGAGAGAAGAATAATTGTGGGCGTATCTAGTTCATCCGAGGCTGGAAGAATGACGAGAGCTGAATGGATGAACCTCGGATGAACTAGATACGCCCACAATTATTATTCTTCTCTCTCTTTCAAGCAGTTTCTCTCATATTTTCCTTGTCGTACTTGTGTAAATGGAATTGACTAGATAGAGTTCTCGCATACTGTATGTACTATCTTAGGTGGATAGGGGAAGGTAGATTCCGTGACTGTCAAGATCTCCTGATTTTACTGTGTAGGATTTCCATCTATGGGGTCGAATTAACGATTTAGTATTTCGATCAATAGTTTCTGTATCATACACCCGGTACACTATTACGAAGTAAACAAGCATACCTAGTGAGTTTGCTAGTCTGTGAACATATTTTTGAAAAAGTATGATACTCGCAGGCGTATTTTTAGAGCAAAAAACTCATTACAGTCACTCCTTAACCTTTTCTTCTCATTTCAACATTATATTTTAAGATGCAGAGCTGGAAAAAGTATATGGCTATAGAAAAAATACAGTGGAAGACTGGTTTTCACTTCGTATGTCTTCCTTTACTACTTATTCAACGGTTTCACAATACCTGTTTCCGTTTAGCAACTTGTTCCCTTTCTTCTATTCACTCCACCCGAAAACCCACAGATGTTATTTTTGTGCAAGTACAAAAAAGTATATTCAAATTGTTATTACTGTTAAAAACGTCAATTTCTTAACTTTCTTTTGAAACATCTTTTGTTGTTTGAGATGAAATATTAGCAGCCATAAACAAATATTAAGAATAGTATAATATTATACACCAAGGTGCTGAAGACCTGAAGACTATTATTATTGACCGAGCACTAAGATTATTTTGCGAGGGGCTTTGCCCAGAGCAGAATAAGGTGCGAAGTTTATAAATTGTTTCAACACCATGGTGTATACAGGGTGATTCATTACTAATTGGAAATAATTTAATAGTAGAATCCTGACTTCAAATTATGAAGATTCAACCCAAAACACCTAAATAAAATGTAGCTGCTTACTTAGTTACAGGGTGTTTTGTTTGAAAATTTGAAAACTATTTGTGCCAGTACTTCAAAACTGTTTTATGTATTCATTTCATATTTGGCAGAAAGTGTAGACAGTGTACACCCTACCAGATTATATTAAACAAACGTTTCTGGCTGCTACCAGAGGCGTACGACAGGGGCAAGTGACAGGTAAGTTGTTCCCAAATTCTACGACACTGGCGGAACAGAAATTTTAGCACAATTTTTCAATTCTCCAATACTTTTTACGTGAATACAGTACTCAATATTTCTCGAGATATTTTAGTTAAACATGAGGCTGCCCAATTTTAATGTGTAATAACTATGTCGATGTTTTGGACCAGTGAATTGCATTTAACACACAAATGAAACTTCAATGCGTGTCAACAATGAGGAACACAACTATTAAATGAACGGATGGATCGAAAACAAATTGTGGTTCTGGAAATATAATCTAAATAAAAGTACCTACAATTTTATAAACATAATATCGGAAATATCAAAAACGAACAGTAACTAAAAACCTTTTATAACAAATGTTCTATGTCACCCCCGTTCACTTCAATGAGCTCATTGATTTTTTGGCTAAATCATCTCCTAGCCTTGAGAAATATGTTGGGCTGATTGGCAATAAAATTGGGCAGCTTCGTGCTTAACTTAAAATATCTCGAGAAATATCGACTTTATCGTTATGAAAAGAGAGTACCTACTTTATTTACGTAAAAAGTATTGGAAAATCGAAAATTTGTGCTTAAATTTCCATTACGCCAGTGGCGTAGAATTTGGAAACGATTAACCTCTCACTTGCCCCTGTCATACGCCTCTGGTAGTACCAAGAAACGTTTGATCAATATAATTTAGTGGGGGGTACAGTGTCTACACTTCCTGCCAAATATAAAATGAATACGTAAAACAGTTAAGTACTGAGCACAACTAGTTTTTAAATCTTCATAATTTGAAGTCAGGATTCTACTATTAAAATATTTCCAATTAGTAAAAAAAAACTTCTTCACGGGGAATCGAACCCAGGTCTACCGCGTGAGAGTCTGGTTTGCTTACTACTCGGCCACCGAGGCATATGCAAATTGTTTATCTATAACGTCAAATGTATTACATAATTTTTGCTACTAAAGTTCCTACCGTGTGTCCCGCGACACGTTCTACCTTTTTTTTATTTTTTAGCTTAAAATTCAATTCAATTCAATGCATCTAGAGAAGCATCCTAGAAATTCAATTGAGTTTGTATGTTAACAAGTATAGACCAGTGAAAAATGTGATTACAGGGCCGTACTTCGGACATACTCATTCAATATGTTTCGAATATGTTGAACACCCTGTATAAGGATCAGAAATAATCCAGAAGGTCCGTTCGCAATATAACAAAAAGGGCAAGAAAATGCACAGAGCAGAATGGAGGTCACTTTGAGCACTTTTTGTAGGTTAGACTTGCTTCATTTGGACAATGTTGTTAGAATTTCTTGTTTTCTTTCCATGTCAATTAATAGAATTAATAAAAATCTCTCCGTTTTTTGAAGTACGAATTTATTTCTCGTATTTTACTCTTGTTATTCTGAATGTAGAAGTGCATAGTTTCCAAATACATATCCTTATACACGGTGTTCGAAATATTCGAAGCATATTGAATGAGTAAGAAGTACGGCCCTGTAATCACATGTTTCAGTGGTCTGTCCTCGTAAACATACAAAATCAATTGAATTTCTAGGATGCTTCATTAGATGCATTAAATAGATTTCATTTCAAGCTAAAAAATGAAAAAAACCTCTCCGATACCATTGTTAACCCCCAAAACATGCATAAATTATTACTTTGACGGTAAATTTTTGGTAGTGAAATTGTCTGCGGAAAAATAAAAAGGAAATTAGTAGATTCGATTTTTTATACTCTCTCCAATTTTAAAGAGCAGTTTTAAAAAAATCTTTATACAGTGTGGTGTTTTTAGGAAAGACGAGTTTTGAAACTTTTTGTTAAACCGGATCTGCATTATCTTTTTGGAGACCCTTTTGATGGAGTTTCTAGGCAATGGTCATTACGTGTACCAAATTTCAAAATAATCTACAGGGTAACTCGGAAGTTATGATGTTCGAAAGAAATGGGATACATTTATAAAACACCGTGTATCTCGGTTATAAAGTGCAGAAGATACATTGAATATAGGTTTTTGGAAGCACCAACGTGATCCCCATCTCTAGTTAAAGTTAGGCCCTTTCCCAATGAAACACCCTGTATTTCAACACAGCCTAACTGCATAGAATATTGTACATTTCTTGTCATTACTAAGAATAATAGTAACATCACTTGCCTTTACTGTTATATTAAAATCCGACAGAACTTTTTAATAACCGAAATTTCCATTAGACATTAAAATAATAACGTACAAAAATAGAAAGATAAAACTTTCTAACTAATTACGAGCCATCTTAAATTTATCAAGTTTAACCCATCTGCAGAGAACTTTTCCTTATTAGGTAAAGTGATGATGGTGTTGCTTTAAACCTTTATAGTGTAATTAGTTACTGTTTTATACTTTATGGTTACCAATCCCGTTTTCCAGGCGAAAATAGCTTATTAATTATGTAAATAATTTAAAATGAAGACCACACCAGTAATATTAATAAAATGTGGAATATTTTGCATACAGCACATTAGTTTGGTAAAATACATTTTGTAAAATAAAAAGTTGTTTATAATTTTAGTTTTGTTTAGTATTTATAGTTGGAAAATGACAAGTTTACTCCAATAACCAAGAAATATTTTATAATTTGGCACCACCCCCAATAATGGAATGTAAAAGTACTTCAAGATTACATCACGCAACTAACAATGTCTGATCAAATCGCTATTATCATAATGAAAACAGTGGCGTAACAGCTGAAAAAAGTCGGCAGGCGCGATAAACACATGTCTTAATTGATTTTGGAACTCCCAATGATGAATAATATTTAACCGTCACAAAAAATATGGTTTTGTTCTAAGAGTTCACTTACTCACTGATATATGTCTTTTTCTGTTGAGCATTTTTCAATATAAATACTATTCATTAGGGTTATTTCTAGGCGATATATATTTTTTTCGGTCCTACCTAAAAATCTGATAATTTAAATATATACTTCTGTTTTTTGGTTTAAGCTCGATTTTTCGATATTAAAAAATTTTTTAGAAAAAAATTAGTATAAAGCTTTTGTAGGATATAAAACTTGCTATACAAAAAGGTTCCTTTGAGTAAACACTCTCCCATCATAGTTTTTGAGCTGTAGGGTTGGACAGGTTAGAGGTTAGGTTAATAATCAGTTATACCAAATTTTTTAAATTGGAATTTTTTAATCCCACAATAAAAATTATTTACAATAAACGCTACAGATTTATTAAATTGTCAATTTTAAAAGCGACATTTTGTATTCAGTAAATAAAGATAAATTATGATACTGCTGAACGAGGAGCTCATTTAAAGGAGTGACACAATCGGAGTTTAACTTATAATGAAGAACAGAAGCAATACTTATTGCAGCTTGTAGCAATGCATAGAAAGCAATTTCCGAATGCTAATAAACAAACATTAATGTTACCACCAACTCAGAAATAATTTTATGTAATTCTAATGTTTTATGCATTGAAGTTTATATTTATTTACCAAATACAACATATATAGTCTATAAATAATACAGCGTCTATTGTAAATAATATTTACTGTAAGATTAAAAATTATTGTTAACATTCACCTTTCTAGCTCTACAACTCAAAAACTGTTGATGGGAGAGTGTATGCTCAAAGAAACTTTTTTGTAGCAAATTTAATTATCTACTAACGCTGTACCGTCATTTTTTCAAAAAAGATTTTTTTAATACCGAAAAATCTAGTTGAAACCGGAATAAAATGTTTCCTGTGTTATTTATATGGAAAATCGAATTTTTTAATGAATGCAGTCTCCAATTGACAATTTTTTTTCCAACGGTAGCATATTTGTTGTTGTATGAATTATTAAATTTTCTGTTAGAACTATACTATACATACAAGTTTTCAATATTACACTGTTTTCCTGAGACCGATTCTTCAGTTAGTTTTGATTAACCACTGTGCTCTCGCATGTTTATATAATATAGGTACGATCCACAATAAAATTGTTTTACCGACACGACATTATACGTTGGACACGTTATGCATACTGCTTGATTTGTTTTTGTTACAATGTGTGAGTGGGTAGTGAATGTATGCCCGATTATTAACCTAGTTAAAATCACTTGTCGACGATTTAGGCTATTCTTCCAGTTCTTAACTGACATTTTGGAACTTTAGTTCTTTACGTCAGGTTATGTTTGAGCGACCAGGGGTCGCGACGCAAAAGATCTGACCGTTACGCGTTACGTTACGCTACGTTGTTACGTTGCTTTGTTATGTGCCCTGCTTTCGTGCTTGTGATCTCTCCCCAGTCTCTCACTCGTTTACGAAGCAGCGATTCATATGCTCCGGCCGGGATTCGAACCCGGGCCGCCCACGTGGAATGCGAGCATTCTACCATTGAACCACCGATACTATAATAAAATTCTATGCAAAGCTGGTATTCGCAGTGCTGGTGATCTACTTGAATTTGTTCGGATACATTTTTACTATTATTTCCATAATTTTTTTTGCGCGATTGAGGGGTCTAGCACCTTTACTTTTCGAAATACAGGGTGTTGAAATTTTGGAAACTTGAATGTTTTAATTCTATAACTTTAAAATGGATGGATAAATTGATTTGACATTTGACAGGTTGTGCTCAATCGTTCAAGTGCGATATGGACAATCCACACGAGTCGAGCAGCATATTTTTTCTACGACCCACTGGAGAAAAAATCTAGAAAATAAAAATTTCTATAAACTGGGAAATAATAAAGACCAACCATACACACAACGCCAAAAAAAGATGGAATATAGACAAATTGAAGTCACAAACCAGTAAGGCACAATATGTGGAGACAATAAATGGTAAGTTAGAAACTATCAATGGGAATAATATCGAAGTACTATGGGAAAACATAAAAGAAAGTATTATTAGCGCCGCAGATCAGTCACTAGGACCATTTACATTTAAAGCAAGTAAGGAATGGTATGATGAGGAATGTAATAATAAAGTTAGGGCAAAGAATTATGCAAGATTGAACTGGCTAAAAACAAAAAGGGAAGAAGATCAACAAACATATAAGAAATTGAAGAAGGAAGCAAATAAATGCTGTATAAACAAAAAAAGACAATGGATTGACATGCAAATGGAAGATTTGGAGAGAAATTGCAGGGACAGTGGAAGACTATTCGGATATATAAAATCACAAAATAAAAGATATAAAGTACCTGCAAAAATAGAAAAAAATGACTGGACACATTACTTTAAAGAGAAGTTCAAAAACAGGGAAGAAAATATAGAGGACACAAACGAGAGCCGTGAGGGAGAAGAGAAAGAACCCCCAACATATGAAGAATTCAAGGAAATAATTAACCAACTGAAACAAAAAAGAGCCCCAGGTCCTGATCAGATCGTGAACGAATTAATAAAGACTGGAGGAGAAAAATTACTTAAAACAATCTACAAGTTAATAACTGTAATATGGGATGAAGAAGATATGCCAATGGAATGGAGAGAAGGCTGGATAACACCAATACTAAAGAAAGGAGATCCAACAAAATGCCAAAGCTATAGATGTATAACATTGCTCAACACAACTTACAAATTACTCACAACACTTATACGACGAAAGTTAGCAAGATACGCTGAAAGAACAATTGGACAATACCAACATGGATTTCGGGAAAATAGATCGACCACAGATGCAATACACATTGTAACACAGACAATGGAAAAATGCTACGAGCATGGTATGGACTTACATGTTATATTTATAGATTTCAAACAAGCATTTGACAGTGTCTCCCGAAGTAAACTATTACAGGATATGAAAGAGTTGGCAATACCATCAAAGCTCATCAGATTAACAAAAATGTCTATGGAACAATCAAAGGCAAGAGTAATAACAAGAGAAGGAGTCACGGAAGAAATCTCGATTGAAACAGGAGTAAGACAAGGAGACGCCCTATCCACCACACTCTTCAACATTGCTTTAGACGGAGCAGTAAGGCAGACTGAAATAAGTCGAACAATTGCGCAAGCTTCGACGCAGGTAGTAGCATATGCCGATGATATAGCGTTAATGGCAACAGACAAGAGAAGCATGGAAAAAGCATTGTTAACTCTCATCAGAGAAGCAGGGAAAAGAGGATTGCAAATTAACGAAGAGAAGACAAAATATCTCATATGCTCAAGAAAAGAGAAACCGAACATAAAAGAGATAAGAATAGGGGAATATTGTTTCGAAAAAGTGTCAGTCTTCAAATACCTAGGGGTAATTATTACCAGCAATAACAATCGAAGCGAGGAAATAACCCAGCGAATATTGATGGGCAATAAGATGTTTTGGAAGTACAAAAAAATTCTGAAAGATGGAAATTTGAGTAAACAAACAAGGCTGAAAGTATATAAAGCGTCAATACGCCCAATTGTAACATATGCAGCGGAAGCCATGTGCCTTACAGCCAAGGACATAGAAAAACTAAAAATATTCGAAAGGAAAATCATACGAAGAATCAACGGCCCAAAAAAAATAGACAACGATCAGTACAGGAGCCTATACAATAATGAGATTGAAGATATTCTAGAAGGAGAAGATATCGTTAATGTAATTAAAGCTCAAAGACTACGGTGGTGGGGACACATTCACCGCAGACAACCAGAGGAGCTAATAAGAAAAATCACTACATGGACACCACAAACAACAAGACCAAGGGGAAGGCCAAAAGAAAAATGGGGGAATCAAATAATCGAAGACATTAGAACTCTTGATATTAGAAACTGGAATAAACTGTGCCAGGACAGAAAAAAGTGGAGAGAAATTGTAGACAAGGCTAGAAAAAACAGAAAACTATGAAGAAGAAAAGATCTCAGATAACAAGGCGGAGTGATTCACCGCAATAAAGGAATCTAAGAGCTTCAAGATGGAGCGCTAATCATTTCTACGGAAATGTAAAGGCTAATATATATATATAAACTGGGATATAACTTCAAATTAAAAATTTAACAATTCAATTTTATGTTTCCACTAATTTTGTGGTAAACGTACAGTTCTTGAATGTCCAATTTGTATAATGCTACGGTTTCCTTTTTTAAATATACGATGCTGTTATAAGTAGATGTTGCTAGTCGGAATCCCTCATGAAGGGTACCGTACCATTATCTATAATAATGATAATTTTTCACTGGATATAATAACCAATCAAATTACTTGATTTCAAGTCATGTGTCAAATTTCATCCAATCACCGCTGTATTACAGCGATAATACCCTACATGTGGTGTTTTCAGTTTGGTGTTTACTTTTTATTAAACATTAATTAAACGTCAAACTGACAACTGGATAAAAAATGTCGGAAAGATTTGGTATTGCATCTTACAATTCAATTAATTTACCAATTGTACTTTTCACAACTGTAGTTTTAAGTAAAAA
Organism: Galerucella tenella; assembly: GCA_910591685.1. Classification (NCBI taxonomy): domain Eukaryota; kingdom Metazoa; phylum Arthropoda; class Insecta; order Coleoptera; family Chrysomelidae; genus Galerucella; species Galerucella tenella. The sequence continues at coordinate 32,510 of CAJUYH010000406.1, read as the reverse complement.
TGAATAATTTTTGATTAAAACTAATAAAGTTTGTATTGAAAAGTATTAAGCGTCAGATTGACAATCAATTTTTTGATATCCACAAAGTAAAAAATTATCTTATCGAATACTCCTCGGGTCTTGATAAATACTCAAAATTTTGTCGTAGAGAATCCTTCAAGCGTGTTGCTCAAAGATAATAGCCCTCGGCCTGCGGCCTTGGGCTATTATCAAGCAACACGCTTTCAGCATTCTCTATGACAAAATTATCTCGGTATTATCAAGACCCTAGGGGTATTACTACTGAATATTCTGCTAAATATTTCAAACGTCTACATGTTGTCGTTATTAATATCAAGCAGAATAAATATTTAAAAATAAAATTAACAATAAAAAAAAACATCTTCACGGGGAATCGAACCCGGTTTACCGCGTGAGAGTTTGGTTTGCTTACTACTCGCCAACCGAGGCTTTGCAAATTGTTTATCTATAACGTCAAATGTATATATACATACTTTTTGCTTTGAAGGAACTAAAGTTCCTACCGTGTGTCCCGCTACACGTTCTACCTTTTTTTAATCTGTAAAGGTGAGTTTAGACTCGCGAGTGTCACTTCCGCTTCAGAAAAAATCACTCTCGCGAATCTGATTCATGATGAGTAATGATTCATGTCGTGTCGTCACTATTTGCGAGGCTGCCAACCGCCTATACCAACTGTCCATAGTATCGATCTAGAGACTGCTTGGGACGGTATACAAACTGTACCTTCTGGAACGAGTGATAAAGTTGCTGTGTCCATCGCAAATTCGAGTTTGCGCACTACACGGTACTTGAAACGATTCCAGAACGGTTCATAAAATATGCCAGTTGGACATGCAGTCTAGATTATGAAGTACGGACTAAATATATGCAAATGGGTGTGACCATAAAGTATCTGTTATGCTTGACAATCACTTTTATAAAATTATTTCATTTTTTTGGAATCGTTTTTGACTTACATAAGTAGTAAACAACCTTCTTTTTCTAACTTTTGTCCACGACTATTTGTTATTGTTTACATTTTACGTGTGCTGCTTCAATATAATTATGTACATTATTCACCAGTATAATAAATAAACACTATCACCGCGACCAGTATTCCAATCCTTTGCATACAATTCTTTATTTCATGCAGTCTTGCCTCTGTACCACTCTGCTACGAAGACATACATATTCAAATGTTTCAATTGAAAATTTTTTCAATTGATTCCGATATCTAATAAATAAATTATATACATTATGAAAAGATATTAATAATTATTCCGATTTTGACATATCATCGTCAGAATGAAAGAATTGAAACATTTGATGTGAAGCCTATTTATAATATTTTGATTATTATACTGGATTTAAATTGAATTTACTAGAAAATATAATATGGAAAGCGAATCATACACTGAAATGAATATCACTCGGCCAAAAATAAGCAGAATAAAGTATCCTCAAATTTATTGCGAGAAAATTACACATGACACATGAAAGCCTATAATCCCTTTCTAAATTTGAGATTTTTTATCAACAGGTAATTGATAGGGTACTGGCTAATATTCACCTTCATGAATAATGGACACCATTATTATGCTTCTTGAATAATAATATATTTCAAACGCGGCATCTCATTTAGAATAATGCACGTGTTCAAATGAACAAAGTTACTTGCAACATTCCATGTTTCTTAGTCTTCCCACTTTGAAATTATGGTCAAGAAAATGTAAAAAACTATTTTATAGCAATAAAAAGTTAAAAATCTTAATAATGGTGTGCTGTAGCAATTTCAACATAGAATATCTCTAATGTAGAGAATTTAGTGAAGAATTGCATACAAAATTCTTTAGCTCAATACAGGATGTTTCAATAATATGGTTCATTACAAGTTTACTAGCCCCTGGTACCACACCACTGGCTTATTGGAATTTGCATAACTAAAATAGGTAATTATTTTTTATTAGTCATACCGATGTTTTTAAATAAATTGATATTAAACGTGAACGTTCGTAATGATTAACTCGCTTGTAATTTGTATTTTATTGAATCCGCAACCAAAACCAAAGCGGAATATTCCATTGTTGCGTTTAGATAAGGAACGATTTCCAATAATAACAGTGCATCAGTCAATTTATAATCACTCAAACTGTTCAGATTTTATAAAATATTGAGCAAATTTAAGTGTGGAAACCACTTATGGAATAAAATTCTTTATGTGATTATTTTGGAAAATTTAAAAAAATGCCGAGACACGTCAACTTTCGAATTGAGTTGTGCGTTATGTAAACAAAAATTTAAATGTACAGGGTGATTCACGCAAGTATGCCATAGTCGGTGTTGTTTTTTTTTAATGAAACACGCTGTATATTTGCATATTTTTGAAATCCTCTTAATGAACCGATTCCAACAAACTAAATAATGTATGGTCAATTATGAATTATACAGGGTGAAATTTTAAAATTAATAATTTATTATACTTACTTGAAATATTGGTACTTTTTTGAATTAGCTAAATATGGATTTATCAAAAATCTAAACTAACTAATTATTAGACGTATCTGCATATTAAACAAAACCTGCTACGCCCATTTTATCATAAATACCTAAAAATTGCCTAAAACGTCAATAATTGGACACAATCGGTAAATAATGTGGATTGTTTTAAATCGGTAAATAATGTGGATTGTTTTCTATTCTGTCAGTTGTTGATGTGTTGACGGTTTATACTGAAAAAGTGAAATCTTTGTCAAACACTTTTTCATTGTCGACATAACAATAAAATATTTAACTGAGACTCACCGAATTGAGATTTTAATGATGATCGGGTACGGGGATAACTGCAGAAGTCAAGTTGAAGTGGCAAACTTATTTAATCACAGGTATCCCGAATTGGCTAATATTTCACAAAGTACTGTGTCTAAAATTCATGCACAATTCAGAGAACTTGAACATGTCAAACCATTGAAAAGAAAACCACACTTCGTTGAAGATGATGTGAAAGTGGATATTTTGTTAAGTGTCGAAGAGAATCCAACTTCAAGTACACGTCAAATTGTCAGTGAAAATAATGTTAGTCATACAACTGTTTTCATAAAGAAAAACTTCATCCCTATAAATTAACTTTTGTGTAGGAGGTAACAGAAGACGATCCAGATCGTAGAATGGATTTCTGCGAAAGATTGATGAATAAGCTGAACAGAAATGAGATAGCTCTTGGTACCATTCTTTTTTCTGACGAATCAACATTCACATTGAATGAAGAGGTGAACCGACAGAACTGTAGATATTGATCAGCAGAGAATCCTAATTGGATGCGTGAGACACATACTCAGTACGTTTGGCCGGGTATCATAGGCGACCATATTATTGGTCCTATATTTATGGATGGAAATTTGACAGCTGAAAAATATTTTAATATGCTTAGAAATGAAGTTATTCCTGCGTTGGAAAACTTATATCCCAACGCAATAGATCCTAGCTTACCGAATGAAAATGTTTGGTTCCAGCAAGACGGGGCAACACCCCATTATGCTTTAATGGTAAGAACTTATTTAGATGAAATCTTCCCCAATAAATGGATTGGACGAAAAGGTACTATTGAGTGGCCAGCTAGATGGCCAGACCTTACGCCGTTAGATTTTTTTCTGTGGGGTTATCTCAAGAACAAAGTATATGCAACACAACCAACTAGCATTGTAGAACTCAGACAGGATAACTACAGAAATACGGAATATTTCACCTCAAACTTTAAACAAAGTTAAGGAGGAGTTCTATAGGAGAATGTGCTATTGCCAACAACTAGGTGGAGAACATTTTGAGCATTTATTTTATTGTATTAAAATCAAATACATCAGGTATTTTATGTATGTGTATAATAACTGTAGAAATAAAAATTTCACCCTGTATAATTCATAATTGACCATACATTATTTAGTTTGTTGGAATCGGTTCATTAAGAGGATTTTTCAAAAATATGCAAATATACATTAAAAAAAACAACACCGACTATGGCATACTTGCGTGAATCACCCTGTACATTTACATTTATGTTTACATAACGCACAACTCAATTCAAAAGTTGATGTGTCACGGCATTTTTTATAATTTTCTAAAATAATGACATAAAGAATTTTATTCCATAAGTGGTTTCCACACTGTATAAAAAGTCAAATGCAGTCTTACCATGCGGGTCATACGATTCAACAAAGACATACTCACCGTTTTTGTTTTCTTTAATTGCGTTTAATCATAACTTTCAAAGGAAATCCGTAAGATGAATAAGACAGACTTATGCAATGTTGACGGGAGAAAAAAGGATATGTATTTAGTTTCCAGCGATTCTAAAAAGTCTTTCAGCAGCGAAGTTTTTTTTTAAAGTCAGTTTTGTGACTTTGACAATTCAAAGTGACAATATGAATAATAAGAAGCAATTTTTCGGTTTTTTGCATCCTCAAGCAAAAAAAATGGTACTTAATCTTATAGATTACTCCAAGAATAAATGAAAAAGTGGAAATTCGTCAACCAGTGTACAGGAAACATCAACCACCATTATTTTCGCCAGGTATATTTGTAATCTCACATTTTGGTAACATCTGTGTCTTATGATTTGATACATATGGTTAGTGACCTTTGAAGCCGCACGAAAAGAGCGCTTTTGACTATACCTATACTATTTTCTAATATAAAGAAATAGACAATGCCTATACCAATTAACGTCATTAAAAATCAAAACAGCTGTGATGTCAGCACATTTGTTTGTTTGCTGTTTTAATTCCCAATCAATCGGTCTATTTTGTCACTTTAACTTATAAAAAATATTGAAATTTAGAACGAAATTCTAGTACACATAAGATTGAGAACTTGATATATACAGGGTGTCCCACCGGCAATGGCCTATTAGATACTACTGGGTAAACTATGATTACAAATTTTTGTGGATCAGATGATATTGTTTAAAATTTAAAATAAAATTATTTTGTTTAGACGGATTGTAAGCATGAGAATTATTATTCTAATCCTAATTTACCAGTGGCGTTCTGCGTTGAGTTAGAACCCTCTTTGTTTAGGTGTCTATGAAAAATAGTACAAAAAATAGTGTGCTGCGAGGTGTATGGGGGAGGCGAAGTAGTACGTTGGCGTCCTGTTTTGTATAAGAACACGTGTGCTGTGAGGTCCCAACGTACTACTTCCACCTCCCCATACCACTCACAGCCCCCTGAACAAAGAAGGTTCTACTCAGGATGCCACTGGTTTATTAGAACCCCCTTTGAACATCTACTTCAGCAGCGTGTTATTTATTGAGACCTTGTTATTGATTAAATATTGAAATCGGAGACCATTTGATCATACATTCCATTTAAATCAGAGATGATCATTTATTATTTAAATTAAACATTTCTTTTTAATGGAACTACTACAACATCTTGCTAAAGAGAATATCAAGTACATATTTATGAAATATATTACTTTATTTATTCTTCGAAGTCCACGCGAGATCATTCGACCATATGCATCACTATCTCAACAACAGAATAGTTTTCTAAAATTACAATGAACGTCGCATGGCCATGCGTCGTAAATCTACGTCACACATGTTTGTCCCACCCGACCAGTGCTAGTGTCCTTATTGCATTTGCATAATTCATATGAGTCCCACAACTCAGTGGCGTTCCCAACGTACTACTTCGTCCCCTCTTACACTTCACAGCACACTATTTATTAGTTTTCATAGCTCCCTAAACAAAGAGGGTTCTAATTCAACGCAGGACGCCACTGGGGAATTAGAACCCCCTTTGATCATCTACTAAGCCAACATATTTTAATACTTATAGTCACTTCATGTTTGAAATTCGAAACTTTACAAATTTAAACCTCACTATAATTATTATCTTATTCCTTTTAAAAGAGAAGAAAGACGAAAGCATTAATGTTTTGCTTAGAAAAACCATTACAGCATTTTTCTGTTCACGAACTCGAGATTAAAAATTCAATTACATTCTATTCAATTATTTTCTCTGGGAAAGAAATATTTTTTGCTACCCTTCATTCGAAACGTACGATGAAATAACGGAATCGTAAACTTTTAAATGTTTCCTTTTTTATGTCTGCTAGTAAAATTTCAGACCAGCGCAGCGTATGAACTTTTATTTCAATCCAGTAAAATTAGTTTTAATATTGTTCATCTGTCATAATGTGTGATTCCAAGTCAGTGCTGGAGGACAAGAAACAAAATAGAATTATGGAAATAAAAAAATCGAGAACTCTGTTTTCCGGTTAATAGGTTTTGTTAATTCTCTTTTATATACCAATTTCTAAGGACAAAAATAAAAGCAACGTAGACTTTTACTTTTTAACTGAATTTCATTGCTTCCTTCAAAAACCTATGGAAAATCCATTTTAAACGCCACTACTTACAGTGGTCCCAATAATTACTTAATGAGCCTTGTGAGATAATGACTTCACCCGTCTGACAACCATTTTTTGTCGGACAAATGAATTATGATAGGCAGTTCGGTTCAAGTCTTTCATTGATTATAAAATTAATCTGGCTAACGTACTAATTTACTTGCATAAGAGTTAGAATTAATAACAATTTCCTCAGTAGAAACTTTGCAAATCAGAATTGCCTTTGTAGTGTTATGGCTAGCAACCATTACTATTGGGCCGTCCCACGTTTAACAATGAAAAATAGAAATCTTTTGGATTGTGAAAATAAATAATAAATATTTTAAATATGTATATTTAAGACTCATAAATATATACAATACTTAAATTTCATTTAATTTTCCTCATAGAATCAGAGCTATCACCAGTGGTAATTGGTTGAATGCTAATATCAACAATATTTTGCTTTGGGGCATACCACTTTACTGACTTTACTATAATTTCATGAGTATGCCTAACACATTTTTCCTAAATTTATTGATGACATTGTTGCAGTGCCTCTTTCCACAAATTTATAACAGAGCTATCTGAATACTTATCTTTACCAATATATTTATTGTAATATGACTTGCAATTTGCCCAAATTAATTCAATAGCGTTGAATTCACATTGATATGGCGATAGTCCCAGCAAACTATGTTTCATTCAATTCAGTTTGATGGAATTCTATCCATAACCATGATGAAATGTCAATTTAAGGTTAGTTCTCATTGCGAAGTAAATAAATAATAAGTAGATAAATAATCTACACTTACCACAATAATTCGAACACTCGGGTGTAAGTAAGTCGTTATAACAACTGTTTTTTAATTAAATTTATATGCAAGGGGCAAAAAAATGAGTAAAAATGTGAAATAAAGATGTAAACAAAGTCTTTGGTCTATCAACGTACAAATTAGCGTTAAACTTATCGCCGACATTCATCATATGGCTATCTCTGTTTGTTATATTATGTTGTAATGGAACAAACGGTTTCATTTTGGGGGTTTAGATTCTGTGAGTATGAAAGAGACGTACTACAAAAAGTAGTATGTGAATGATTTCATAGTTAGGAAAAGATTCACCGAACGAACTGTATCAATGATAATGTTCAAAATAATAATAATAATAATATCACCAACTGGAGTTACACCTTACCTCACACATTAACATATTTTCAAACATACACAAACAAGCACAAAAATCGGTTATACTAAAAACAAGTAAAGCCGACCGAACATATCCTGACCCACGTAATTAAACAATAACCCTCTATGATACTTGGTCATCATCGACTGATGGTACTTGTACTATCCGCATTCAGTTCTAGAGAATGCTGATTTTAGATATACTACGAATTACCGTTCTGATATTGTAGTTGTGGATAAAAAATATAACTCGGTACTTCTAAAGGATGTTGCTGTACCCAATAACAACAATATTTAAGACAAATACAACGAGTTAAATGCAAAAAACACAGATCTTGCGATTGATCTAATTATCAAAACTACGAGACAGCCTCGCCAAACTAGGTCTTCACAATAACACATAGGTACATCGATCTGCAGAATGCTGCAATTTTGCAATTGTACGTTTACACACGCTTGAGATAGGTGAACATTAGCAGCAAGGGCTGAGTAAGTGTACACTTAGGATAATGATAATAATAATAATAATCCTATCAGTCGAAGACACACTGAGATTGTAGCAGGGTGCCTTATGCAGCGCATTGTTGTCGGTGTTTCTAACAAGTGCTAGGATAACATTCAGGTCCGGCGTCAACTAGCGGTACAGTGCCGCAAAAGCAGCTCTGCCGGTAAGGGACACAGAATTTGCGCGTAACAAAAAACTTGTGTGATGTCCCATTCCTTCATACGTTTGGGTTGGGCTCAGCAGCCCAGGCACTTGAATTTAATATTTGTATAGTGGACGTAATATTTTTAATGCAGCTATTTAATCGTATATCCCCTTTAAGTTATATTACGGACTATGGCGGTAACATATTGAATTACAGTCGAACAAAGAGCCGACAACTTTAAGTTCGCACGATATATATTACGGCCAGTATACCATTACCCATTGTATCTAACTACTTCCATTCCAGAAGCTTAGTGTCTTGTATATAGGCCACCAGTTTATCTGGAGGGATCTTCAGTAGTTGTGATGGTTGTATTATTTCCACTCCAAAGTGCTTCCGTCTGAGTCCTTGTAAGTTCTCACAGAAGCAGAGTATGTGAGTGGGTGTTTCATCGTAGAGTTCACATTTTCTGCACATAGGTTCACTAACTTTGCCCATCCTATGCAGATGCTTCCTCGGGTTACAGAGTCCAGTCACCAGGTCGGTAACTGTCTATAAATTTCTCTTACCCAATTTCAAAAGCCTGGACGAGAGCTCCTTGTCTAACTTATTCAGTAAACTCTTAGTATGGAGGTGTCCTTCTGTCAGCCTCCATTTGAGTTGGTGTTCCTTAACTAGCCAGTTCCCGACTTCCCCTCTTATATTAGTTATTTGTATACTAAGGCCGCAAAATGCTTTTTCGCGTTCCGAGAGAGAGATTATCGCCGAGGCCGCTCCGGCCGAGGCAAGATAATCTCGAGGTCGCGAAAACATTTCGCGGCCATAGTATACACAATATTTTTCGTGCAACCGTGAAAATTACATAATTTCAATAAACATTATGTCTCTTTAGAAAAGACAGTTAGTTTTTGGTTCGAAATACATTGTTATTGTCATATTTCAGAAATGTCAAATGCTGTAGTGGCGTTCAGTTTGCCGGCAGTCACTATGGGAACGGCCGTAAAAATTTTTGTCGGCCGTCACTCTGGGTAACGGCCGCAAAATATCATTCTCTGGGTAACGGCCGCAAAATATCATTTTGCGGCCTCTGTTGCGGCTGCAAAATGCTTGTTTTGCGTCCGGTTGCACGAAAAATCCTTTGTGATTCCACAAAACGGTTCCGGACCTGTGAAGGCTCCTTTGGAACCTTCTTTAGCTAGCTAATCTGCCATTTTATTCTCTGCAATCCCCTCATGTGCCGGCACCCATATTAGGGACACTTTGTTGTCTCTTGCCAAAGGGATTTTTTACAGTTTTTTGCAATGTCTCAATCATCGACGAATAAATTTTCAGTTTCGAATACAATCCGAGGAACAAGTTTTCAAACATAAAGTACATCTCATCAATAAATCTTTGATAGGAATTTAATAAATATGTTCAATTATGTTGTAAAACTTGCAAATATTTCTCTATTCTCTTTAATCAATGATGTTGGTGTTAAAGCCATCTCGAATCTAATGTCACATCAAAATTTTCGGTGACAGCTTTCGGAAATCCGTAATAATGATAATTATGTTAAGCCTATTGTTGCTTTGATCTAATCTCTTTCGTAGAAGGTGATTCATATTCTAGATATATCGAAAAAATATAAACAACTGATGATTTATATTCCAAATGATGCATCCAATAAATAATTTAATGCTTCCTTTTAAACTTTCTTAGTCAATTGTGATATACAAGTACCTACTTACTTTCAATCTCAGGTCACAACAGTTGTAACCTTCAACGGTATCTAATTGATAATAAACATTAAATTTAACGTAACGAACTCACTCAATTGGCGTGCAATTAATGATTGTTCCATTCATCACCATCACTGTTCACTATTTTCAAAATAGAAACAAACCGCACTGCAAATCATTATTACTTACTGCAATACAACACTCATTAGTTAAGCGAACATAATTCATCTGCTAGTCCATATAGTTTACTAAACACAATTCTCGAGTATTCGGAGTATTCACCGATTATTCTCCAAAGTAAACAATGGTATTTCGATAAGAAAATTGTTTGAAGGTAAGGTGCGATTTTAGCGTAGAATAGCGAGCGGCAGATGCGAATTTTACCACACGGTGGCTGGTTCTGTTCCCTACATATCCAATGAAATCGCAAATATAGGCCAATCTAGAGATATAAGCTTTTGGGAATAAAACAAGTTGTCGAAGTGGCTTTTTATTGAGTTTTCAGTCGTGATTGAAGCGTTACCAGGAATGTCCGTAACCGTAGTCTTAGAGAATATTTAAAAATTCAAAATAACTATATAGGAAAAATAAAATTTTTGCGCGATCGATCTTTTTTGTTTATTTACAACATCGGTTGTCAGGACGGTAGGTTGTGTTTACTGGTTTCTAAGTCTAACACGTCGGTAAGTGATTTACTTACCGTTCAGGAGCGCTATTCTGTACGCGGAATTGACAGTCCTCGGTATCGGTATGTTAACAACAGCCATCGGTTGCGCGGTCGACGGGACTAATATAACGCTATTCTGTATGCCACGGTTTTCGACGCTCGAAATTGCAACCAAAAATTATCGGCATAGAAGTGACGTTACTCGATTCGGTACATGTAGCCAATGAGCGATGAGGAAAACTGTAAAATTTGTAAACAAACCAAAGTGCACGTTGAAGTTTAGAGCAAATTATCCCTTGTGATATTACCCACTAAATGATAAAGAAGAAGAAGAAGATTAGAGGTTATATTTTGGTTTCATTGGAAGGTAGGGTCATATAATAGTGATAGTGACATATCTTTTATCTGTTATCATGAACGATACAATTAATGTTTATATTTACATTAACAACCTCAAAAACTCGAAATTTAGAGTCAACTATCATTGAAGAATTGATCTGGCGTTAACATTTATATCTCTTTTTTTTCAAGTCTCAAAGATAGGATAAGTACAGATATTAATTATTTTAAAGTTTCTTGTTCTATCAAAACTAAGCGTTATAATACCGCTCAGAGGGATCATTTGATTCAGTACAAGGAGAGCCATTCAAATTTTGCTGCTGGAAAATTTGGTGGAAAAGATGGAAAGGACTTATAAAACACTAGATTAGACACTATACACAATATAGTTACTCTTCAAATATTAAAAAGTCACTTAAATAATCCGCAATTCCAACCAAACATCAACAAATAATGAAAATTTCCTTTCAACGAAAATGATAACGGTTACCGTGGGGCTCATTAGATCACGGTAGACATACCGATTCTCATCTACTCGAATTCGCGATATCGGTCGGTGAAAATGTATACAGAATGCCGCACATGCGACTTACCGACGGCTGTCGATAACTGAGTCTTACCGATACCGATTTCTGTCCGAAACGAGTTACAGAATAGCGCTCCTGACGTTGCTAAGTAAATTACTTACCGACGTCTTAGCCCTACATACATTTAAGTGGTCCTAAATAATATATTACTTCATTCATTACACAAAAGGAACCAACAAAATAGGAAGATTTACATTTTTTTAATGAACAGAATCGAACAGAACAGTATAAAAAGTAATAAATAGCATGGAAACAATTTCACCAAAATGCTAATTATATTTTAAACTGATCGAAAAGTATAAATGGACATTTCGTTCATTCCGAAGAAATTTAAATTATTCCATTCGAAGCTTATTTCAATACGATCGCGCAAAAAATTGTATAAGCATTTCGAACGTTGAGGCAAAATTAGAGGGCAAAATTGCTGTCGACCGGTAAACAACCCTTACCGTTCTTGATACTTAATATACTATTTTTCGTGTTTACTCGTGGCAACTAAAACTCTAGAGATTGAAACCTATTCACTAGCACTTTAAACTTCAAATCCTAATCCTCCTTTGAGAATTATCAGTCCGAAATTTGTCCATAATTTCAGATATTCCACTACATAAAAAACCCAAGAATATTTGCTTCTAAACTCTTCAATTTGGTCGCGGTTTTGGTAGTGGTTGATCTCAGATCTCATTAAATATACAACACAAGACACTTCAGAAGAAGGCGCAATCCGCATCTTCACGGACGGCTCTAAAACCAGGATGTGGAATTCACTCAAGATCTCTGAATCTAAACATTAAATGGGCGATGGGCTGTAATGTCAGCGTTGCTCAAACAGAGCTCACTGCTATCTACATCGCCGCAAAAGAGATTACCAAAAGAAACACCACAGGTAATAAAATTCACATCCCTACGGATAGTAGACAAGCACTACTAGCTCTGAACAGACCTCGTATCACATCAGGCATAGTACTGGAGTGTCACCTGTCCCTGATCGAAGCCTGTAGCAACAACGAAGTCACTCTAGGCTGGATCAAGGGCCACAGTAAATCGAAAGGTAACCACATTGCCGACTCAATAGCCAGGAAAGCAGCCTCCCAAAAACTGTTGGGACCTATCACTTCCATTGGTCTGTCGGCGTCGGCCATTATTGACCTAATGAAGGAACACTCCCTTGAAAATTTTAAGGGTAGGGACGATGCAGAAGGTTGCAGGCTTGCCAAGGAGCTGCTGCAGTATCCGGACAGGAAAGTAGCCAAAACATACGTGACTATGAACAGACAGAACCTTCGGACAGCCACGGGTATTCTGACCGGTCACTGCCACCTACGAAAACACCTCTACAGACTGGGTCTGTCTGACACTTCACTTTGTTGAGGATGTGAACAGGAAGATGAGACTGTCCAACACATTCTTTGTGAATGTCCGATACTCTCTCAATTCAGGTTTTCTGTATTCGGCTAGTACAGGCTAACACAAGCCAGCATGATGGAGCTTACTTCAGACGACGTTATTGCCTACTTCAAACAAGTAGGCTGGATGACGAGCTAAAAGGAAGTCTGAACCTCAGAAGGATGCACAATGGGCCAATTGTGGCCTAAGTACTGTGGGGTCACCCACCCTTCAAAATCTTACAAATACAGATATCTCAGACAGTCAAAATTTTCACATTTTTCCGAGTGCAACCATTTTCCTTTTCTCATATAGTTGAATCTGGTAAACTAGCTGGCCACTACTTGATAGTAATGTGATCCTTCAGTATGAAAAATTTGGTTTACTATGATGACTTTCAACTTTTTAGATGCACTACGACTGTCATTTTGTGTCCAGTACCTACTACAAAGGCACGAACTCAAACGGGTATAATTGGCTGAGATTATCCTGCAAAATCGTGTATATTAGGTTCACGTTTTTCACCACTATCGTCGCTAATATTTCTTTTGTACAATGGACAATGTTGAATAAGTTTATCCGTCCAATATAATTTCAGTCGGTGATACAAACAGACAGACCTAATTACACTCCTGCTTTTTCCTTAGTACTAATTTTGTTCTTACTTACACCTGCTCCTCTAATAAAAAGGTCAGCTGGTGTTTGGTAGTTGAAACGGTAGCACGGTTATACATACTGTTGCTGTGCAATGCAGAAAACAGTAATGCGAGAACTCGTAGGAAAGTTTCTTGTATTAGGTGGTGGGGAAAAGAATGTTTTACTAAATTCTATACAATTTATTCGGATTAAAACAAATTTAAATATAGTTTGACGTCTTCAAATTTATCTTAAAGAAAACAGCAACGTAGAACGATACACAACCATTTGTTTTTATCGAAATCTCTTGTAAAAATAAAGGAAAAGAATCGCCAGCAAAGGTTCATTGTTCACCAGTATAATGTGAGCTCTCACTCATAGGTTATTTGACCGGCCAAAATGTCGAACTCTAGAGTCACGCATTGTTTCCTTAATCTCTTGCTATTCAAAAATTGAAGAGGAGAGTAGAGGCTTTTAGAAGCGCACTGTATATCAGAATTCTACTTCTCCTGAAACGGAATCTTCCTATTGTTACTTTTTTAGCACGAGATTGACAATAGAATAAAGTTGATATCAAAAGAAAATGTATTAAAAGTATAAAGGTCGGATAGAATAGAATTTGCTCTAATAAGGTGTGCCGTGACACTACGTAGTATGAACCTGATATATTTTCGACTCGCAGATGTTGCTCACGAAATTTTTATAATCATTTAAAACGAAAAAAACTGCATTTTTTTGGTTTCTTGTTAATAATACGAAAGCTTATTAAGTAATCTTAATCGTATGTAGATAATAAAAGTACCACAAATACAACGCATTTTCAGCGAAGTGATTCGATAATTTAGGAGCGAAGAAAATTCGGAAATACTCTAGAATTGGTTATTTTTTTCAAAACTTCATATCTTCGGCGTTTTATAGCGTTGAAACTTCGTAGAAAATAATTCCTTTGTATGTACTTTATGAGGGCGAAGAGCAGGTTCCGTGGAAAAATTACTCTTATTGCTATTGCAATTGCAATTTTTTAATGCAATACGTCTGGATGCCTTATAGATAGTTTGATTTTTAATTTGAATGCGGTTTTGAAAAATACAGATATAGAGAAACAAAACGTATATCTTCGATTTGTGGTGAAAATGCTGTGAAGTACGTGAAAAACTCTAGGGAATACGGCCGAAAATGACAGAGAACGATAAACAACATACTTATAACCGTGTATATGGAGTTTTGTGATGACATTGCTTCAACAGCGAAGCAACTGGGAAACTTATTCCTGTATAGTCTGCAAATAGTTTTTTCAACGACCACTATCGAAAGTCGTCTTTTGTGCCTTGAAAAGCATCTGCAAAGTTGATGCTTTCCGCGAGCTGTCATAATTTGACATTATTGGCGCTCTTAAGCAGGAAGTAACTTCGAGGCACGCCTAATTTTATTTATGGATAAAAGAGAGCTATTAGTTATTTTAATATAAACTGTAGAATAAAATATTTTAGTTGACTTTCTAATATGTTAAAGCATCCAACAGTATTTTCCGTAATAATTTAATGAGAAATAGGGGAATCTAAGAAATATCTGACAATAATGTAATAAATGTTGCCTACGTACATAGGTACACGATACTGCAATCTGGAAAACGAGAGCCTATTTTCCCGACATATTCCACCCACCACGTCAAATTTAGTAGTTGAGGTGCGCATGCGTCCAAGCAGCCTTTAACCTTCTATTCGATGTAACAGAATGTGACCTAATTAGCGCAGTTGGTAGGGTATTGAGCTTACAACTCAGAGGTCTTAGGTTCGAAACCGGATTAGGTACTGGGTTTTTTAGTTTTTTATTTCTTATTTTCTGATATTTCTATACATAGTTACAGTTTGATCAACCGGGTTAGGGCCTGGGTTTTCTTGGTTTTTTTTAGTTTTATATTTCTTATTTTCTGATATTTACATATTTAATTCAATATTGTTATGCTACTACTAAATTTGGCAACGTTGGAATATGTCGGGAAAATAGGTTCTCGTATCTGGAAACTGCTAAGTACAAACAATAGGTACGTTTACACCGGGTGTACCAAATTTTTAGTTCGAGGTCTAAATGACGTCACGTGTACTTTACTTTCGGTGTAAACACCCAAGGAGTTAAATTTGGTACTCGAATTTGATCCGTCTCAACTAGGGTAGTTTAAATTCAATTTTTAACGGTGTAAACACGGCACATCAATATTCGTGGACCAAAGTGATAGTTTTCTAAAAGCATAGAGTAAAAATAGGTCGCTGTCACGTAAGATCGGGTCAAAATAACCTAAAAAAACTGAATAAAATAACAAAAAAAAAAAAATGAAAATCTACCATAAAATTACCTTAAGATTTAAGGTTATGTCATTTCAATATGAAAATGTCAATTATTTTGGTCCCAGACTTTGAACCTGGGATATTTTAATCCAGCAAAACAGTCAGTATAAACACTGATGCTCTCAACTAAATAAGTCCACGATTTGGTCCTCGGACCAAATTGCTCCACACGGTGTAAACTAACCTAATGACAATTAATTTTATTTTGCAAACCAATGGTTCAATAAAACTCAAAATCCAAACCACAGAAAATTTAATTAAAGTCCCTCAAAGGACACTTATGATGAGACTAGTTTGGGTACAATATTACCATCATCAGCAGTGAAAGTTAATTTTGCACCCCCCTTTTGGCATAGGTCAGTGGGCCAGCAATTTTAATTACCTTCAATAGCTCAGTTTCTAAAATTCCAATGTTTTTCCCTTTTCTTTTCTTTCCTTACCACTCAAGTAAAATTTGAAATTATTTGATATAAGTTAACGTTTTTGGCAACAACCTATTGTTCCTTGGATTATATGTTTCATTCAGCCTGATGATGGTAATATTGTACCGAAACTAGTAGCATCATATGTGTCCTTTGAGGGAATTTAATTAAATTTTCTAAATGAGCTCTTGGAGTTAATTTTATTTTGGTGTAATCGTAGAAAAAATCTTGTGGGTATTTCGAGCAGAAAGTCCTTTGGTAGTCTAATATGTTAAAGCATCCAACAGTAGGTATTTTCCGTAATAATTTAATGAGAAATAGGGAAATCTGAAAAATATCTGACAATAATGTAATAAATGTTGCCTACGTACATAGGTACACGAAACTGCAATCTGGAAACTGCTAAGTACAAACAATGGCAATTAGAAAGTCCTTTGGTAGTCTCGGCAGATCGTTTCTGTCTGGACTGCTAAAAGTACTACTTTCTGCTCTTGATACACAAATAGCAATTGTAAATGAAAAAAAGCATACAAAATACAGGAAGTACAAGGAAATACTATTCTCTTAAGAAATTAAGTTCTCAGGTCCATTGTGTGACAACTGAAAATTAACAATCCAGTGTTTTTTTGGTAACACTTACCGTACCTGATACTGTAATAGCTCACGTACCGAACTCAAAATGGAGTCAGTAAACTAAATCTACCAGACAGTATGAAATAAAAGACTGAAAAGTGATTAAAGTGGGATAACAAAAAAGGTAAAACACTCATTTATTTAAAAAGCACGGATATTCTTCAAGTGTACTTGAAAAGTCAATAGGCTCGAGTAGCTCAAGTTTCTTTTCTAAAATCCAAATATCCGTTTCAATAGTCGCTTCACCCAACTACAATTCCTTAAGAACTCCAATCTCACTTTGATCCACTGTTATTCCTTTCATCTCCTTTTGGTAACGTTTTGTGCGTTCTGTTGCTCATTATTCAAAAGATCTTATAATGAGGAAGTTGTGTACAATGACCGTTATAGAAGATTTGAAGCGTTAAGACAATAATTATAGAAATTCCGGAAAATGATAGAGGTAAAACCATATATTCCACTATAACTGATTGTAATGTCTATTGACACCATATTTCCCTTCCGGGGATATCGTTTACGGATTTTACTATGAACGAAATGGTAAAGGAAGATGAGTGACAGTTTTGAAATAAAATATTAAATAATTTGTAATACATATGTACTTTTGAAGAAAATCTTTCGCATAGAAGTCGGAAGTCGTTCCAATAGAATTTTTAATTAGTTCTTCACCTTATTATGAATATCAGTATTGCCTTGCACCAAGCCTTTGAGTGAGTTCAATGAAATCCGATTGAGTTTTCGAACAGGTCAAGATAAAATGTAATTTAAATGAAAAGCATTACAGAGTATTGAAATCAACTTCGATCCAAATCACCCCCAAAATAATTTTCTACCCTTTTTTAACCCCGTTAGTCGAAGAGTTTCAATAAAACACGTCAACAATTTTGTTAAAGAATGTTTATGCAAAATTTGAAATAGATTGAACCAAAGAATCACGTGGTCGTTTACAAACTTTGCCCCGTTTTTCACCCCCTGGGGATAAAATTTTGAAAAATCCTTTCTTATCGGATGCCTACGTAATACAAAGAACACGCCCTCAAGTTTCACCTCTCTACGATCAGCGGTTTAGGCCAAAGCATTTTATATGCATAGATATCAATATTGTTCAGCATATATGTTATGAACAAAATAGGATAATTGGAAAAGGTAGGAGCCTTCCATGAAATACTTAAACCTAGAATTGTAAGTGGGGTTGGAGAGAATGTGTTGTTACGATGCGGCCAAACTGCAGAGGGCACTGGTCATCGACAATCGTAATGTCAAGATGTCAAAATGGAAGGAAAAATAAACAAACCACGTAAAAAACTTTGTTGTGTTCCGTTTTGCTGAGACAAAACGAGTGCTTAACATCGGTTTCCAAAACGTGAACCTGAGGTATTTGACTCCTGGCTGAGAAATATTATTAATATGAAGTTACACTGCATGCCTTTTAAAACAAATATACCAAAATTACACATTAGTGATGACTGTAAAGTACCAGGAAAAAGAGGCAGAAAAGAAAAGCTGTTCTCACTTTCATTTCAGGTAATTTCAGGTAATTCATTTCAGGTAATTACCTAAATTTAATATTAGGTGCAAGTCTATAGGTTAATTAAAAATTAGGAGTCTCCTTTTATGGAGTAAAAAAGCTACCTAATACTATTTCAACAGTAGATGATATAAAATATCCAAAATTCATGAATACTAAAAAGGATTCAACATTTGTTGATCCAATAATGAAAGTAGCCATATCAAATTTTGTTCTAAAAAAACCCTTTCAAAGGAGAAGACACATAGAAATGAGTATAGGTACTTCATGCGTAATCCTCCTTGTTGAATTATCCTCCTTGTTGAATTATTAAGAACTAGATGCCAGATAGAAAAATAACACAAAATACTTATATTTTAGGAATGAAAATAGCAGAATATTTGGAAATAATCTAGTTAGGTATAGTATGTTGTGTGTTATGTCTAGGTATGTGTGTTAAAAATGTTGTTATTATCATTAAATAAATATTTCATTCCCCAAAGTCTTTTTATTTAAAGTATTCGTCGTTCACCATATACTCTTTCCTAGACACAAAAATTATATATTGCAAACATTACCTTCTGCAAAAATGTTGCATTATGTTGCTTTAACTCTTACTTTGCTGCACAAGTTTTTTAAAGAAATAAACTGACTTTTTACCAAAAGAACACAAAATGCAGCTTTTATGAAAACATATAAATTATAACTGATAGTATTATAGTATTTTACCAAATCTTGCATCAACAAGAGTTTGCCAAATATTCTGTTATGTTCAGCTCTGATGCAAGATTTGGCGAAATATTATCAGTTATAATTTATATATTTTTATAAGCAGCTGAATTTTATGTTCTTTAGGTGAACAGTCGATTTATTTTTCAAAAAGATAAAATTCTCTATCAGTTTTATATTTAAAATTACCGCTGAATTTTATAGTTCCTGCGGCCAAACTTCAGATGCCAATTAAAACAGTAGTCACTGCTGACAACATAGGAGTTACAATTCTAGGTTGAAGTATTTTATGGAGCCTTCCAAAGAACAAAACAGATGATGAAGAATTTCTAGGGGTAGACGGAAATGATTCCAAGAGCCCATAGAAAATATTTTATTCAACTAGAATAACTTATGAAGAAATGAAAAAATTTAATTTGTTAAAATCTACATTATACTGAACTTATAGTTAATTGTGACGCGTTTTGCTAACACAGTAAGTAGCTTCCTCAAACGAGTGGAGGTATAATGAAAAATGTTTAATTTATACAGTGCCTTATTACTGAATTTTACGGATATTGACAATAATATTATAATCAATTTACATGGAAATAAAAAGCGAAAAATGTCTAAATATGGGATGAACGAAAGTATTTAACAAGTTTACCTGGAAATTCATTCACAACAATCTTACCGGAATCTTTCTAGGTAAAAAGGTTTAATAAGGGAGAATTGTTGATATCTATTTGGGCGTTAAGAAGATTATCTGAATATTTGTTTTTATTTATCTCAAGAGCTTCTAAAAGATTTAATTTGAGGGATTTAGGTTCTATATGCAAAATTTCAAAATTTGAATCGAAATTGTGTTGGTATGCTAATAAATGTTTTGAGTAGTTGGAATCCGATTTTTGGTTGTCATAGCTACGTTTGTGTTCTGAAATTCTAGTTTTAAAATTCCTAAAAGTTCTACCTATATAAATTTTATCACAGTTGTCATAACCACATTTTAATTTAAAAACTCCTGATTTGTTTAATTTTGAAGATTTAAATTCGTTGTTTTCAATGATTGTGGATAAATTGTAATTGGTTTTGAAGCAAATATTCAAGTCTAATGATTTGATTTTGCCGCTGGACTAAAAATTCTAGGACCCAGTGATACCCACGGCCTAACGAATTCGACAATTACGGAACTAGCCAAACGTTACACCCATGCTCAACCCCTTAAGAAATGGGATGGAATCAAAGGATGCAGTCTTGCCAGGATCACTCTGGGCAACCCTGGGAAGCTGGCGCCGAAGAAATATTTGGCGATGACCAGGAAAAACCTACGTTTAACAGTAGGATTCCTGACTGGTCACTGTCAACTAAGGAAACACCTCCATAGTATGGGGCTAGTGGACACACCTCTATGCAGGATGTGTGAACAGGAAGATGAAACTGTCAGGCATGTCTTATGCGAGTGTCCGGAGTTATCGTCAATAAGAGAGTGAATGTGTTCGGTGAGTCTTGGCCTACACCTGCCGATATAAAGGAGATGTCTCCTAGTGACCTGTCCACCTTCCTGAAAAGGACAGGATGGACAATGACCTAGGAGGACAACTCCTCGGGAGGATGTACAATGGGTCACATGTGGCCTAAGTGCTGTGACCTACACACTCACCCTCCCTACTCTACAGATACAGATACAGATAACCCGTTCTGGAGCTATAGCTTCTGAAAGTAATGTAAAATTGTGCTTAATAATTTGGATTGTTGGCAAAGTAGTCTATGACAATACGGTCATTAAAATTCCTTGCCTGCAATTTTTTTTAAATACGTTCGGTCCAGTCTCAATAAATACTTTTTTCAATTTTGTGCAGTACAGAGCAGTAAACCATTGGAAAGATCTAGTAGGGCTTATACAATCAAAGACTCTTCTGGGTGACTACAACCTGTTGAGATCAAAAGAATGCCTAAGTCAAAGTAAAACTGAGCTAAGAGTTTTAACAGGGATCATAACGGGACATTGTCGCCTGAATGGGCACCTGAAAAAGCTCAAAATAGTGGAGGAAGAAGAATGCAGATTTTGTGGAATGGAAGAAGAAACCTCCATCCACATACTTTCCAACTGCACAGCACTTCAGAATCCTAGAGCACAGCACCTAGGAGATTACTGGATAGAAGAGGAACGTTTGCCTAAGTTGAAGCCTGCAGACATCCTAAAATTCCTCCGGGAAATAGGACTAAAGGAACTACTAGTTTCTGAGACTCTCCTCAGAAACTGAGTAGAAGTGAGGGGGCACAATAGGTCTTTTAGGTCTCAGTGAATGTCACCCCAAAACACACACATACATACAACAGTAAAGCCAGCTGATAAATACCCTCGATCGACAATTCGTGTTTCAACCGAAAAAGGATCAACTATTGACTAGTGGGCTAATCTGCTGAGTAACAAAGCACAAAGATTGTCATCAAAATTGGGTTAAAATAATAGAACAGTACGAACGTGCGGACCTTTTGTGTCCGTTACAAACAGTTCTAAGCGCACCAATTAAATTGGACTACTTAGCCATAAGGACTTCGAGCCCTTCGAGCACCGATAGCGTGACAAAAGCGCAGTTCCAACCGCAGCAATAGTTGCTAAGTTATTCTCGATTGAAATGAAATTGTCAAGTTGAATTTCCATCGAACGATTATTAAAATATCAGCTTCAAAGGTAAACGATCTGTGTTTATTAAAAAGATTCTAAATAAATAAAGGAAATCATTGTTTATTCTTAAAGAGTTTATCATGCAAATCATTCTGATAGTACGAAATCATAATACACATACGGGATATTAGACCAGTGCCCAAGCCTTCAAAAACAGTAAAAAGTGAAAAAAAATAATAGTAGGATAAAACCCATGAGAAAAGGAGGGGAATATGATATAATTGAGGAAAAAAATAAATTACGGGCGATCCGAGTTCGGGAAGTGGGAGGGGGTGGGTTTTTAAGGGTAAAAAATGGTTTATCTCGATTTCCGGCAAAACTACAAGTCCTACGAAAAAAAGTTGAATGGCAAAGTTGTGAGTAATAAAAAGCTCTACAACTTTTGTTCTCACAATTTTTACACATAACCTCAAAATTTATGTGAAAAACTCAAATAACCAAGTTTTTGGTTTTTTATTTTTATCTTTTTCAAAAAAAATATTTTTTTTACGAAATTTTGTGAAAACTTACCTTATTATGTCCCAAATACACTGTTATTTATTTGATTTGAAATATACTTTTTTTTCACCCTATTTTGACAAAAAAGCACCCTAATTTTCAATCGAAAATTCTCGCGTCAAAATATCAGCTTTTTTCAAAAAGTCTGTGGGCTTTTTGTTCGCTGAAATCTCTACTTTCTGATAGTCTGAAAAAAAATATACATCTCCATGGTAAATGTTCTCAGAAAATGCAAAAAATCAAAAAAACTGAAATTCGAAGTTTTTTTTTAATCACTATGTACAATTTTGAGCTATTTATTAAAATTCACACTTCAATTACTCAAAAAACGTAAGATTCCATGTTACATTGATAGACGAAAAAATTGCAAATCGAAATACACTAAAGTAACGTAACCTAAAAAATGGATTACAATTAATCAATTCTATTTATAAATGTAAAAATGAAAAAATTACACTGAGTCAATCAAGGTTTCAAAAAAATCAATTGGCAAAAATTAAATCACCCTTCATTTTGGCAAACCTCTCACCCACTGAAGGAGCAGCAGAACAGAATTGTTACAGGGCATATTATCAGCTTCAAACTTGGTTAGGCAACGAATTGACAACAACAGATAGAAGCTGGAAGAAACATCAACGTGGCATTATGACCAAATTTACAGAGAAGGATTTAATTCCGGAAGTATTGCTCAAAGCTATTTGCTATTTGCTGTCGCTGTGAAGCTGGGTGTAACAGTTTGGAATGTGGCTGCCGAAAACATGGTTTAAAATTCACAAATTTATGTAAAAATTGTCATGGTTCTGAAAATTGCT
The DNA here is from genome assembly GCA_910591685.1 of Galerucella tenella. Taxonomy (NCBI): domain Eukaryota; kingdom Metazoa; phylum Arthropoda; class Insecta; order Coleoptera; family Chrysomelidae; genus Galerucella; species Galerucella tenella. The sequence continues at coordinate 9,336 of CAJUYH010000406.1, read as the reverse complement.
CCAATATGGAAGAAAAAACAAACGAAGAAGTAAATGATTCAGATGAAATTGTGGATGAAGAACCAATGCAGATTGGAAATAACATTGGAGACGAAAAAGGTGATGGTCTTGAAGATTTCGAAAATCAACTAGAGTTGGAAAGGTTTGTCGAGTCTAACGATGAAGAAATGCCATCAAAGAAACAAAAATTAACGGATAGGTGATTATAATTCAAGATAGTGTATTCATAAATGTCAAGATTAACGTTTTTAAAATTATTATAATGTATTCAAAGTGAACTATCCAAATTCAATAGTACGATTTACATGTATATTCACATTTTATGAGATTTTCTATGACATGAATGTAATTCGAATTTAGTGGATAAACTTTTTAACTCGACAAAATTGCAGCAATCACATTTTTTCGATGAAATTGTACATAGTGATTAAAAAAAAACTTCGAATTCGAGTTTTTTAAATTTTTTGCATTTTCTGAGAACATTTACCATGGAGATGTATATTTTTTTTCAGACTATCAGAAAGTAGAGATTTCATCGAACAAAAATTCCACCGACTTTTTGAAAAAAGCTGATATTTTGACGTGAGAATTTTCGATTGAAAATTAGGGTGCTTTTATGATATTGAGTCAAAATAGGGTGAAAAAAAAAGTATTTCAAATCAAATAAATTACAGTGTATTTGGTACATAATAAGGTAAGTTTTCACGAAATTTCGTAAAAAAGATACTTTTTTTGAAAAAGATAAAAATAAAAAACCAAAAACTTGGTTATTTGAGTTTTTCACATAAATTTTAAGGTTATGTGTGAAAATTGTGAATACAAAAGTTGTAGAGCTTTTTATTACTCACAACTTTGCCATTCAACTTTTTTCCGTAGGATTTGTAGTTTTGCCAGAAATCGAGATAACCCATTTTTTACCCTTAAAAACTCACCCCCTTTCACTTCCCGAACTCGGATCGCCCGTAATTTATTTTTTTCTTCAATTATATAATATTATCCTCCTTCTCTAATAGGTTTCATCCTACTATTATTTTTTTTTGTTTCAAAAATTATCGACCCTGGTCTATATCTTTTATATGCTCAAAAAACTCAAGATATTTTCATTATTGTAGGCACGTTTGAATGTGTTCAATTTACGTAGGTACATTCCTCTGTTATTCCTTGATTACACTTATCTATGGCTTATGCTACTTCCAGAACCAAATCTTCTTATTCAATGGAATTAAAAAACAATCCATAAATTATTCTCAACTCCAGTTCTGCGACTTTACATCCTGATCACGTTCCCCATTACAAAAGAGGAGCAAACAGAAACTTCGGAGCTGCATCTATTGTTGCAAATAACAATTTGCAACGCAACCAGAGTCTATAGAAATTTGTGAAGTTCCAATAAAGACATTGAAAATTTATATTCATGAGTTTTTATATAATCTAATGTTATTTTGTTTATTTTTATTGTTTAATACATTTTTAATTGGCAACTTTGATATATCTTTATAACAAAAAATATATATCTATATGCAAAAAGGAGATTGAATAGTTTAATATGAATTTGGAATTTTCATGAGCTAACAATTCGAATTAAACTAGAAATCCATACAGGGTGAAACAGAAAGGTTGGTTATAAATTATACTACTTAATCTGAGATCAAAAATGGGACGATTGATTTTCACTTACTTATGTATAGTTAAAAGATGATATTTATTCAAATAATTCCATTATTGCATCTTATGCCCGTTTGAACTATCAATCATTTAGTACAAGTTTTAGTCAATTTTTTAGGATCCTAAATAAATGATAGATACATACACATTTATCATCAATTTTTCAGTCAATTTTGAAATTGACGAAACTTGTCCTATTTTTGTTAAATTTTTATTGATAGAAAATATTTATAGCACCAGTCCTATTTTCTATCAATTAAAAAATGACAACTTGGGGCAAACAAATAGGGTAAACTTTATTTTAAGGTTATTTTTTCTTCATGATGGTGGTGACACTGTTTCTGCTACATAACCAACGTTTTATTCAAGGATTATATATTATATCGTTTATTGAGGGGTGATAATGTTGTGTATGTGAAAGTTTTTCGTTTGAGCTATTTTAAATATCAAAAATGTCGTGGTTTCATGATCAAGTACTTCGACTTATTGAACTATATAAAGAAATACCTTGCTTTTACATAGTTGAAAGTTCTCAATATAAAAATAAACACATAAGGGCTTCTCTTTCATATGTAATTCCTAACTACTACTACTATAATATAAGAGTTGCTGCTGCTAACAATAAAATTTCTGTGTCCATTTTTGTCCGATACCTATTTAAATTGAAAAATTTAAATTCTTTGCTAAAATCTGAAAAATGACAGGTTAGTAACAAAATCATACTGCTCAGTGCACATAATCACAACCTAAATTTTTTTCTTGTCTATTTTTTGTGTCCCTAAGTTTAGGATCCTAAAAAATTGACTAAAACTTGTACTAAATCATTGATAATTACAAACGGGCATTAGATGTCAATTTATAATAAAACCAGCCAAGAAGCAATTATTTTTCTTTGCTTTTTGAAGGGGGTCACTACCCTTTCAACCACACACTTTTTTGTAGCATAGTGTTATCAAATAAAGTATAATAATGATAAATTTATTCGTAACGTCACATTTTTCATAACCTTCATATATCAGTTATGAAAAGTAGTTATGTAAAAACTTTACGTAACTGTTTGAGTTTCAACATAGAGATACTACATGAGTTTCAAAAAATAATTTATTAATTAGGTGGGTACTGTCAAAACTGACAATTAATTCATTATTTAAGCTGACAATTTAGTTCATGTATAAAAAATCGCATATACCACAGTGCAATTGTCACTTTGACAGCGGCAAAAGTTAGCTTTGACTTTTACAGCGACAAATACACTAGTGGTTTTTTCACTTATTCATTTGTGCATCAATTATCACTGTTCCTAGTATGAATTTCAATAACTGCGTTTTTAATGATTGCACATTAAAATAAAAATGTGTTTATTTTTAATGTTTCATAAATAAAGTTTGCATTGATATGTTTACAAATTTCTCATTCATTAAATTGTCCTGCCGAATTACACTCGAGGTTTGCATTGATATTGGTTGAATTTGTGTTGTTCAAATTCTAAACTGTTTCCTTTAGCATTTTGACTCGAATAACTGTCAACCTAAAAACACTCCACCTTCGGTGTCGTGTTTTTAATAGTTGACAGTTATTCTCGTCAAATTGCTAGGAAACAATTTCTCATTAAACAACCCAAATTTACCCGATAAAATACCATCCACTTGAGAAATTATAAGTGACAATTACCCCATAATTTTAATTCAATAGTATTTTAAGATTAATAACCATTGAAAAAAAAATATTATTAAGGACACAGTTATTTAAAGTGAATACTTCATAGTAACAATACTTTTAACACCATTTGAATCCACATTAATATTACCATTGTAATTGAAGATTTTATGAAATATTATAAAATCGCAGAATTAGAAAAAACGTTGTACGTAAACACGTTATGAAGAGAGCCACATTGTTCAACTCGCGTAATTTGCAGAACTCGCTATCGCTCGTTTTGTCAAATATTACGCTAGTTAAACAATATCGCTCTTTTCATAACTAGTTACGTAAATAACTATTGTGACATACACAAACTGGTCAATTAGATATTTTTTAATGAGTATTGAACTTGAAACTGGAATTTACCAAGATTTTGATGAAATACGGAAAATGATTGTTAAACCTGGTTCTAGCATAGTAGGTTCTAAGTTCATGAGGGTCTGTTGAATGAATAGGAACACAAAACTTATCACTAAATCTGGTAGAGTAATTATGGAAATCAGAGTTCTTAGGAAATTCCGAAATGTTACCCTTGGCATATGCAAAAAGGTAGCGTTAAAAGATTATATTTTCTGAAAGAGAGTAATTCAAATGGTGGATAAGATTCAATCCATATATTTTTGACCCCAGATTAACTGGTATAATTAATGATATTTTTTTATGTTCCTCCCTGTATAACAAAAAATTTAACCAAGGTATTCAGACAATAAATAAACGTTACCTTTGATAATAATAAATTGTATACTCACAACGTGATAAAATCCTTGTACAACGTTGATAGTAGTTAAACACTAAAGGTAAGTATTAACGACCAACAAATAAAACCGATTATAACGCGATTAAACAATAATTAAACATCACCACAGTAATCACTTAGGAATTGATAAAATAAAATAGATACTGTTTGTTTTCAAAACGCTGCTTAAACTGAACACTTTTCTGTGAGAAACATTTGAAAACTGTAAAAAATAAACTCATCCTCTCCAGCGCAGATTCTGAAATCAGTTTCCTGTTTGTGTGATATGAGGCGCGGTTTTCATTTACTATACCGGATGTCTAGTTTAAAAGTTGTGGCTTATCTATGTAGAGTGATGTACTTGCACGAGCTGTTTGAAAAATATTTACCACAAACATATATGATAAGTAGGTATTTGTAATTTTAAAATGTTTTTACAAGTACAATGATTTAGGGAAACGTTCGATATATATTATGCTATAGTTTTTAAGATGCAATAACTAGAGCTCCAGTTAATAAAAGAATTGTGACATAGGAGCACTAAAAGGTCCTAGTTACCTTGTTTCAGGGGTGACATTTTATTTGGTTATACAGTTTATTAATTCCAGTTGATTGCATTTCAAATGATTTTTTGTAAGTTGATGTTTATAAAATTTTAACTTTTAGGTTAGTTTGAGAAATATTCACGGAAATGAACAGTGGTGTCAACAATAAAAGGGCAAAAGTGGTCACCAGCCATAAATACGCGCCACTGGCATTTTTTTCAAATCATACAAGGTCAAAACATTACGTTTGAGAAGATCATTGTACTAGCAAAATTTAAAACAAATATAAAGATAATTTTTTACTTTATATATTAACCAATCAAATTACTTAATTTTAAGTAATGTGTAAAATTTCATCCAATCACCTCTGTATTACAGCGATAATACCCTAAATGTGGTGTTCCAGTTTGGCGTTTATTTTTTATTAAAAATTAATTAAACGTCAAACCGACAACTGGATTAAAAATGTCGCGAATATTTGGTATTGCATCTAACGATTCAATTAATTTACCAATTATACTTTTCACAACTGTAGTTTTAAATAAAAATGAATTATATTTGATTAAAACTAATGAAGTTTGTATTGAAAATTATTAAACATCAGATTGACAATCAATTTTTTGATATCCACTAAGTAAAAAATTATCTTATCGAATAGAATAGAAGACCCTAGGGGTATTACTACTGATAATTCTGCTTCCTCATCGATAATACCTTGTTTACATTGAAACCTCGAAATTTTACTTTGAATTTGTCATTATTGACAACTAAAAGTGCTTCGAAGTATATTGAAAAATGAACACAAACCGTTTCAGTGCCATCACCCAAGAGAATATTGAACATTTAATACAAAATTCCACTCCACAATTGTTGGAAAAAATAATCTTCCCAAATACAACTCGTTCCTCAAATTTTATCACATAATTTTTTATTTTCATCACGAAAACTTGTTTATTTGAGGCAAAAACATTCAAACAAACCGAATTTAGATAAAATCCCTCGTCCTAACGGACTCGTGATTTTATCAATCGGTTTGTTTTCATATTTTTGCCAAATAAACAAGTTTTCGTGGAAAATAAAAAATTATCGATAAAATTTCAAGCACTCGTGGTATTACCTTTGATAATACCCTACATATGTGGTGTTTTCAGTTTGGTGTTTATTTTTCATTAAAAATTAATTAAACGTCAATCTGACAACTGGATTAAAAATGTCGCGAAGATTTTGTATTGCATCTAGCGATTCAATTAATTTACCAATTGTACTTTTCACAACTGTGAAAATGAATAATATTTGTTTGATTAAAACTAATAAAGTTTGTATTGAAAACTATTAAACGTCAGATTGACAATCAATTTCTTGATATCTACAAAGTAAAAAAATATCTTATAGAATACTCCTCGGGTCTTGATAAATACTCAAAATTTTGTCGTAGAGAATCCTTCAAGCGTGTTGCTCAAAGATAATAGCCCTCGGCCTGCGGCCTTTGGCTATTATCAAGCAACACGCTTCCAGCATTCTCTATGACAGAATTATCTCGGTATTATCAAGACCCTAGGGGTATCACTACTGAAAATATAATTTTGATTTCAACACCCCCCCCTTTAAGGAGTTAATCAAAATCCATTAAATAACGAGAGATATCTGATGTTGAAGCACCCTGTGATGGTAACTGAACTTTGACGTCATAGAAAAATTAAGGTGAAGGGTGGCATTAAGACCATTATTTATCCACATGAAATGCCCCTACATGAAAAGTCTGGGCCCACTTCATGCTTCAAGCTCCTACTACAGACTACCTACTGGTGACTTGTGTGAAGTTATTGTTCATATAATCTTGTATTACATGTTTGAAGATATTTTCATAGTTTATAACAATATTTTTGTGAACCAGTTGGTTTACTTTTAATATTTATCTTCAGCTATCTGACATCTCGATTATTACCTATTGGAAGATTTGACAAATGATTGAAAATACTGCGAATGTCCGGTTGATTTATTAATTTCTTAATTTATGTTGCATGAACAGCTGACTATTCTTAGTTTAAATTTAATTTTAAATTAGTTTTGGTTTAGTTGATGTTGCATGAATCCACCTTTACCATTTAAGGTTTGTTTGTAGAGCAATCACAAACGGTTGGAAACTGTACGACTCACAGAGAGGCTCTTCTCTGCTCTGACAGTTTTTAACCTTCTTCTCCTCTGAGAGTATTCAATTTGGGAAATAAAGAATTCATTCCACACTCCCCGTCCATTACGAGGTTACTAAAAAAAGATCTCTTCAGACAAAGTAGGAGTCATTTTAATGATGCTAACAACCGAGGCGGACTGAAGGATACAAAATAATAAGATTATCTTTATTTATTGTCGTTGTTGTGTCAATCCATTACGACGCATTCACTTCGTTTAACGAGACAAAACTAACAGCAATAAATTATTAAGTATTTGCTAAATAAACTTTTTAATGACGCAAAATAACTGATTAATGGTTTTTTTCCTAATTAGATCGAACAGTAAAATTGTTTATGATTAAAACTAAATATTTGTGTACTGAACGCCGATATATAAATAAACTAATTTAATTGATAATGACAATGAGATAGAAAGTTTATTCAATTTAATAATAGTTTATCATATAATGCGGAATCACAGAGATTAAAGCGTTTTAATAAGTATTTGTTTGTTGATGGATATTTCAGTTTTAATCCGGCATATAATCAAAATGACAATTCGATGGATCATAAACATATTTTGTTAGAGGAAGAACACAAAAATGATAAAACAAACAAAAAAGTTGACTAGGTCGTACTTTTTCGCAGTCTCCAGTTCCATATTTGTCCACTGTACCAGCTTCTACTGTTGTTTCCGTTTCTCTTCCGCATAATCTGCATGAAGGTGTACGTTGTATAGTTTTTGTAGGAGTTTCTCCACTGGTGCACCAGTCATGAAACTTGTTACAGTCGTCAGAAACACGAAATGCTAAAAGGCACTGGCGGCTCCTTAAACAGCGCATGCTCAAAACTGTTGATATCTACCTCGTTCCGATGAGGTGCAAATACTTCGAAACCGGTTAACAAGTGATGTTGTCCCTTCTAATTACAAACCGGAATGGTTGGTTATATCGTGCAAATATCCCAACACCATTAAACTTAAAAGTAGCATTCAATGTCTGTCGGGGCACATAGCCCGAGGAGTAGTTGTTGCATCAACGGACTCTCTTCTTTGACAAGTGGTTTTCAAAAGCTTTGCAAGGAGTTATAATAGTATTAAACTTGAATCTTTGACGCCTAATAATGGAAGAATTTAATTATATGTATTTATTCTGGACAGATATACCAATTTCGTAGATTTTTTTTTATGAGAGAATCTCGTCAACCATGAAAAGTTATTGGCGGCGGCACAATCTTAATCTAAGTTCACCAGACGATTGAGCGCTATAGGTATTGATTTGTATAGATCAGTCAATTTTAAGAACTTAATCACTTTTTCACTGTTGACATAGTCCAACGCACTTTTGATATCATGTGGAAGTTCACTTTGTAGTCGCTGCAGATGGTAGAGTGGACAATCAACAATAATATGTTCTAATTTCAAAAGAGTATCGCAGGTGTAGCACAGTTTTTGATGCTCTTTCTTCAATCGGTACTCATGGGTTAATTTGGTATGTCCTATTCTCATGCGGTGCTGTATCACTTGATCCCGTCGCCTTTGTGACATATTTCCTATTGGTGCAAGATTTGGGTTAATACGTTGGAGTTTATTGTCTTTAAGGTTTTCCCATTTATTTTTTTACCATGTTTGCGTCGAATATTGTTTAATACTGTAATGTCGTAATGTGGAATCTCAGGGGCTTCATTATCAATTTTGTTGATACTGCAGGCATCTTTAGCTTTCCGATCAGCTTTTTCATTACCTTTTGTACCGACGTGGGATGGAATCCACACGAACTCGACTAGTTTATTCATATTGTGAAGTGCCTGAAGGTCAGTTTTAATTTGACATAATATTGGGTGGTTTGGGTATACCCTCAATATTCACTGTATTGCACTTAAGGAATCAGTGAAAATGACTGCCTTTGATTTGCACTGGTGTAATATATGTTGCAAGGCCTTAAAGATTGCGAACAATTCTGCCTAATATATGGAATACTCCTTTGGTAGCTGAAACTGATGGGTAGATGTTTCGTCGACGAAAGCTGCACCTACTGTTTCCATTTGAGAAGTTTTTGATGCATTTCTGTATATTTGGTAGTGGCTCTTACACTTGTTTTTGATCTCTTGGAAATTCTGTAGAATCAGTAGTAACGGATCTCTTTTTTCTGTAGGTACCTAATGTGAAATGTAGGTTTGGCACAGTTCCTGGTTAAGACAAATTCTTGTATGCTACCTTTTCTGGAATAGAAAGTACCTGAACGAGACAAGTTTCTTGAATACATTGTTCCTGACAAAACTAGTGTCCGAATATACCGTTCTTGGATAGACAAGTACACTGGATTCAATTGCGAAGTAGAAATGAGAAGAGCTTTTAAAAAATGAAGTGATTTATAAAATGTGTAACGCTTCACCTTTATTAAAAATTTTGTAACTCAATATTGCATATTACTAACCCATTTACGTAAGGTGAAATTATGATTATTTTTATTCATTAGATAAATTTATTTTTTTATTTAGTAAGTTTTATTCATCACAC